>JAECUM010012941.1:0-70602 GCA_016617855.1 Megalonaias nervosa
CTATGGCGAGCCACAGCAAGGACAGCGATCCCATGGAGGTCAGAAGAAACGCTTCAAAGACAATCTGAAAGCTGCATTGAAAGCGTTCAACATAAAACCTGATTTCTGGGAGCAAGCAGCCAGCGATTGAGTTACATGGCGTTCCTCCGTGCACAAAGGCTCCAAGTTGTGTGAATCTAGCAGGACAGCAGCAGCGGAGCTGAAGAGGCAAGCCAGAAAAGCGCGTGCCATCAACCCTCCTGGAGATGTCTCACTCATCCCTTGTCCTTTATGCAAACGAACCTTCCGTGCAAGGATTGGCCTTATCAGCCACCTGCGCACACACAGAACAGAACCAGCCCCTACAACCCTCGGATGACCAGAGTGGTCCTCGTCGACTCGACGGACGAACGAATGTATATAATGCCAACTAACCAATAGCGTGGTGCATTGTATATCCGCCGAAAACGGTGGTTGCAATTGACCTAAAAAGGGTACTTTTTAAGTTTAACATCGAAAGTATAATTATGTACCAGAGGGATGCCATTACAGGTGTATTTGAGTGAAAAGCATTTGTGCAAACAAGGACCGACACTTGAAAATTACTTACTTATCAGTCCATTCAAGTTGTGTGCTCCCCCTTGTCTCGATCACGTAGGAACAGTGTTCAAATTTGAACAACTTAATTTTGCCACAGAAGCACAGAAATATCTGCTCTGTTCGTAAATAAAATTTAATAATAAAAAAACATGCTAAATTGTATCTTCAAGGTAAACAAAAATAACGCTCATATCGGTCGGTAATAGTGTTGTAAGAATGGTTCAGTTGTATATTAGCCGGTCTTTCGTGGTATCCTAATTTCGATGTTGCAGTCCTTTTATTAAGGGGTGGGGTCAAACAATTCCGCACGAAGCAAAGAATCTGGAAGTGGGCCTAGCTGTTACCGTTTATCCCAAGATTGGTATCTGCAAATTGTTTATGCATATACAGTCGGGCAGGCCGAGTGTATTTTATCTTTAAGTATAAATGAGAGCAATGATAAAGTCCTCTATTCATCTGGAACTAATTTTACAAATAAGAACGATAAGAGGAATGAAAAAGATAACAACAACAGCAACAGCTTTTCGATTCGACACCGGACTACAAAATCTGTACCTGCATCAAAGTTAAGGAGTGCAAAACGCATTGTTTGCGGGACACTAATGTCACCCGATGCAAGATGTATGATGAAAATGTGCTGTAATTAATGCTCGTTTTAATTATTGTGAATAAATTCGCAATGTTGATGGAAATTGGGAGCTTTGCCAGCTTATGTACATTATGATCGCAGTTGAAGGTTAGGAGAAGATAGCAGTCATGTGATAAATGATGAAGATATTTCCCTTCGTAGTTCTAAATGGAAAACATATTCATATACCAATTGTGCAAGTAAACAGGTACGGCTATGCACGCTGTATAGGTACGACATTTATTGCCGGTACGGCCGTGTTGGAAAGATAGGGTCGTCGGTGGAGTCGGTACCGTACTGGTAAAGAGTTAAAATCTTCTTACTCCACTGTCAAACACACTTAGGAACTTGAGAAATAACGAAGTTTTACATAATATTAAGGTAGTGAAAATATGCGCCGAACCTTTTCCTTGTTTTTCTCTATAACTTTGAACTTGTCAAGATAACGTTCAGCATTATTGCTTTGTCGATACTTAGAAACGTCGGAAGATACATTCATACGTTCATGATTGGGAGCATTCATCGAGGTAGATTACCCCGCTTGACCGCTCCGGTGGCCTAGTAGTTAGAGCGTCGGCCTTGGATGCGGGAGGTCGCGGGTTCAAATCCAGGCCAAGTAATTCCTTAAGACTTATAAAAATGGTACTAGCAGCTGCCTCGTTTGGAGTTCAACATTATGAGGTTAGTGTTAGGACTGGTCAGCCTGGTGTCAGGATAATGTGATTGGGTGGGACATGATGCTTTGTGTCTGCAGAATGATGCCCCAGTGTTAGACATCGCTATAAACTGCCATGCTGAAATCAGTGATATGACTGAAATTTTATTAAAGCTACATTAAAAATATGCACACTCACACAATACAAACTGTCATACTGCAGACATCGTAGCGATATGACTGAAAGTTAAAGTTACGTTAAAAATCCAACACACACACACACACACACACACACACACACACACACAAGAACACACAAACCACACAGATCATCCGCTTAAGTATAAATTTCGGTTTCATGGGTATAAAACTTTAAAACAAAAAATAAAAAATTGATAGTTTGCGATCCAGACAAAGAAGTATGTTTATTAGGCCTGGCTTATTACACTAAAATCCGTATTGATTGTCGGATTTATTATATCGATAAACAATCGATTGTTAATCGTTTCTCGTCAGGCACAGAAAATAGTCTCAAGGAGAGAAACCATTTTGCAGTGTACTACGCTTGCTGACACAATGTAGTACGCCATTCTACGGTGTACTACACGGGTTGTCACATGAATTACACCATTTTACAGTGTACTACGCTTGTTGACACAATATACTACACCATTCTACGGTGTACTACACTGGTTGACACATGAATTACACCATTTTACAGTGTACTAAACGGGTTGACACATGAATTACCCCATTCTACGGTGTACTACACGGGTTGGAACAGTAAGTTCACCATTTTTACAGTGTACTACATGGGTTGACACATGAGTTACTGTTATTAGTATCATTTCACTCTCAGTGCATGTATCAGATTCTAGCTGTTAGTAGTGATAGTTGACCAGAACATTAATCCCAGCATTCTGGATATTTGATACCAGCGACTGTCAACAGGTTCGGTTCTGTTATTTATCTTCCCATGGCTAACTGAACCTGGACCAGTTCATGCCCTTGGATAAGGCACAAATGTTAAATTAATTAAACTCCCTTATCTCTAACCCTTACTAAAATAAGAGCAGAATGGGAGAGCAGACAGTTATGTAGCTGGGCTTGGTACAGTAAGTAACACTGGCTTTGGTTTTTGTGAAGATTTTAGCTTTATTTTACATAAAGTTTATGACCCTTACTTGCTGTTTGTGTGTCCTTTGAACCCGAATGTAACAATTACACCATTCTACAGTGTACTTTTTTCTGCAAGAGAAAACAAATGTAGAAGACTCCAGGTCGAATTTAGAAGAAATTCACTCGTAATTAATCATCCAAGGGATCGGATGTCTGGAAAAATTGACGAACACAATTCTGGCGGGAAAGCTTGAAAACACAAGGCATTTTGCGCCCGTCTCACGTAAATCATTGATATCAATATGACGATTTGTTTGATTTATTTGCTTATATTTGCATGAATTTATTCGGTTAGATTCGTAGATCAATTTTCTTGATATGAATACAACTGTGTGCGTTCATCTATATGAATCCGTACAATGATATTCTTTATATAAGTTGATGAATCGTTTGAATGTATAGTCTCGATTGTTATTGGTAAATTTGTATCTAGAATTTCATGCCTTACTTTAGTTGATATGAGTTACGAGAATTCGTGGGAATTCTCAGACTTAGATGATTTCACGTATGATAAAGACTTGAGTGCGTATTGACTGAAATTAACGTTGTTAAACCATGTAGTAAGATTTCATATATGCTAGAGACTTGAATGTGTGTATTCGCTAGAAATAACGTAGTTAAGCCATGTAAGGAATTTCATTCATTCATTTGTGTAATTGAGACGAGACCGGAACTGATGTCTCTGTGTGATGCTAATGTGAGCCAGTGTTGAAATAGCCATTAGGAAGTACATTAATCTTATGAAACTAGGTTTGTTTATGGTCTGCCGTGTTTAGTTAGACCAGATAGCCGTTGGAATCTGTTTGAATTCCGACAGAACTATATCTGACATTAACGAGGGGAGTATGATCTGTTCCCAGTAGGATACCTGACAGAATATTTAGGTTGCTACTTTGTTTACTTTTGGAAAGTGAGATAGCTCCACGTGATGTATTCACCGACGTACCCACGTGACGTATTCACCGACGTATCCACGTGACGTATACACGAATCTACCTGTTGAAGTATCTACGCATCACGTACTTACATAACCACCTAACTAAACACAGTCCGAGGGTCGAAAGCGACGAGACACTAGAGAGTTGGAGAAGGGAAAAGTGGAAAGGACCCAGACGTACAGGCACAGGGAAGTTAAAGAACAGTCGCAGTGAATTCGGACTGAACCAGAACAATCAGGTTATGAATCTGTACAAAGCATTGACTTCGATCTTTCATTCGTTTAGATGATGAACTAATTCTATCACTTAAAACAGATCGGCTATTTGTATAAGTATATTTGTGTTTGAAATTCGTTTAATGATTTGTTTCAAAAAGAAATGTATCTTCCTAATGTAATGTATTATCACAATTGTTTATGAATTTTTATTAAATTTATTGTCTTTACATGTACGGGGGTTCGTGTCATTCTGTTTTATATATCTGCTCAGATCTCTATCTATTCCACCTATAAGTTTCACACTTTATATTGATATTTACTCGATCCGGGCAATTACACCGACGGCGATCACCCTCTAGATAACGATAACCAAAATCCACTACAACCCACCCCCAACAGTGGTAAGAATTACAACAAATAAGAGTAAATTCTCCTGTAATGTTATGTCTTTTGTCTCTGATTATTTCCACTTTTAGAGGCAAAAGTTTTAAATGATACAAACTAGTTTTAAAGTTGTTTTCTTTTTTTTTTTTCTTTTTTCCTTTTTTTTTGTCGATACATTCAAAGGTTGAGGTTCTGTACATTAACAATGCAAATTAAGTATTGGAAAACAATTGTACACTAAATCTAATACATCTAATCGCAAGTAAACATTTTTGTCATGATACGAACATGATTTTCCACAATTTTATTATTTCGGCTTTTGCGACAATATATATTCCAAAATGAAGATTGTGATAAGAATAAGAAAACCTTTAGGAATGCTTCATTTTTTTTTAAAATATCATTTTGCCTATAAACTTTTTTGATGTGCTATTGACGTTGCTCTGAAATATATCATTTTTGCCGGAGGTTATGTACTATAGTAGCACATGAAGAGATATAGATGTCTGTGAGGTGCGTCAAAATGGGTGACGTACAATACGATCCTTACAACCAGGGGTCGTCTGATGAAAGCTCGTTAAGAAGAGTACGAGGGAATATATCATTGTCATTTCTGATCATTACTGTGCTCAAATAACTAATGTTTCCAAAGTAATGAGAGATATCACTGAGAAGTAGATTTCTTAAACGGTGAAAGCAAATAATTAAGTGCGTCAAAACTAGGGTTGAAGAAGATGGATCACCCTGCTGCAGTGTATGCGTTTTTCTTTTCGTAATGTTCTTAGATCACTTAGATCTTCGAGAATACACATGGTTTTGGAGAACGATTAAACTTCGTTGCTAACGTACACCTTAAATAAGGGACTGAAAGAGTTACAATTTTTATCGACACAAAATGAAATCCGTAAAGCTCCTTGGGGAGCATTAATTATTTCTGGTAAAATAAAAACTTATGAAATTTAGAGCGCCGTCTGTTGTCATAATGCCATGCTAATATCTAGTATGCCATTATGACAACAGATGGCGACACGAGTTGGACAACAAAGACGATACTGATAAAACTTAGAATTTACATGGTTGCAAGGCCAAATCTGTATGAAAACAGCAGTTGGAATGATGTAATTGTAATATAGCAAGTTTATAAACAGAATATGCGAAACTTGTAATAACTGACACAGCATTACCATACGACAAACAACAGAATCAGTTCAGTAGTTGGCAAATTGCAAGATAAAATGAGGCAGAAGGAAACTAGATCTAAGCACTTGCAAGCAGCCATTTACAGCTTGCAGCAATGAAGAATAGAAAATTCATGACTAGAATTATGAATGTCGCACTTGCAAGCATCCATTTACAATAATGCAGAAGGAAAGTAGCACTTGCAAACTGCCACGTACAATTTGCATCAATGAAGAATACAATATACCTGGATAGAATTATGAAAGTAGCACTTGCAAGCAGCCATTTACAATAATGCATCAAGGAAGATTAGAAAGTACATGCATTGAATTATGGCGGTAATCCCCTTCCATAAGTGAGTGGACATCTTTATTGTTATATTGTAGAATCGAATGCCACCCAAAGTCCCCTAATATATTTCTCAATCAGGTACCTAGGCCACTACAACTGCAAACATCAGCCATGATTTTGAAACATAAACTATAAAAATAATATTGGTTGCATCAGTACTCGTCATTTAGAAAAATTCGTGAAGAATTAACAATGGCAGAATGGAAATATAATTATTTCAGTTAACGTAACTATCTATGGTAAATGACTGTAAACTCCAAGAATCCGTGATTTTGTGTTTTCATAAGACGGCAAATATATTAAAATTTGCTGGAGTGTTGTTCTATGAGGAAATAACAAATAATAATACACTTTGTATCAGATACCAGGATATTCTCCACCACTTTGTTACCTTGTGTTACAAATATAATACAGGAATTGGCTGATTTAGCGGTGCTAAGGAAGACACGCACATCATTTATACTCGCCAATGTGTTCTTCATTCCTGTTTTATTTGCGCCTTAACTTCTTCTGATAGCGTAGCTCCGATGCTTTGGGCGGAATTGCTGGCATGTAACTCACTGACCACTGACTAATACTCTTAAGAATGTGTTAATGTCTCAATCAAATAGCCCTTTTCGTTATTGGCTTCGTCCTTTTATGGTCTAATTTTAAGGCAGACCAACGAGCGCACAGTTCCGACCGGTTCCGCATATATTCGATTATAAGGTGAGTCTAACGGCAAACGGCATAGACCCATATAAACGCTCATGAAAGCAATGTACTTTATAATGCCCACAGGAATTCAATAGCTTGACAAACTATCCAATTTACATTAAATCACATCATTTGCGTAGATTTCTTTGATTGCTTATTGGATATTTTCTTGATCAGCGCTTGGTTTATGATGCACTGATGTCAACAGTTACTGTTGATTTCTCTTCTGCACAAAGAAACTCTCTGACATTGATCATTTCTTAAACGGTCCCAATCATGGATGGGCTGAACAATAAGAGTTTACACTAAACAGTGTGATAGTCTCGGATGTGGAACATATAACGCATTAAAGATTATTCTTTTTACCTCCAAGTTTTTATCCCGATTCTGACTATAATCCCGAGAAAACTTGATAGTTCGAGTACCAGTCGGTGTGGGGTGTACTTTATTCACCTTGTCAAAGTTTTCGATAGCTTCATTTCCGATACGATCTGTAGGTTCGACATTTATGGCACGAAATAACTTATACTTGGCAAACATATGTATTATGCAGGTTCTTCTAGATCGAGAAAATATTGAATAGACCAGTAATCGGCATGACTCACTTTTGCTATGAGTCTCGCCAATATAACAAACCTTTCTTTCATAAATTATCTAATATGGCAGTCACATTCAAACTGTTGTTGCAGACCGAATTACTGATTGGATTCTGCGTCTTCAGATTCTGAGATAACTTTTATATCACAAACAGTACAATACGCATGTTTGCAGTGATACAGGAGATAAATAATTATTGGACATTATGATACGAGGAAAATACCAAGCTTTAGTTCAAAAAGGTTGCCCTAATTTCGCTGCTGAACTTGATTTTGGACTTGACCTTGGAGTTAGAATTGGCTTCGCACCATGAATCCAGCCATGTGATTGGATTAAATTTAATTGTGACATACAGCTAACCAATCAGTTTCCAGAATAAATAATTGAACATATGAACGTGCCAGTAATTATTTGGAATAACAAACTTGCGCTGAAGGAAGAAAGAGCACGATTTAAACTTCAAATAGTTCCCAAGAGGTGAATGCTTGTAAAATTACAACACTTGTCGCAATTGTCTCATCTACAGACATGGATGTAGATGTAGGAATCCCAAAAGTATGAACAAGTGTTTGAACTGTCATTTATTCGAAACCTTAACAAATACTTGAAAATCCAATTTTATGCACAGCATTCAACGTATTTCACAATTTTGTTTAAACATTACAGGTTTCTAATCTGAAATGGTTTGCCGAATTTTTTCCCAATAATTACAAAATGTGATTTTAGTGTCCACTGGAGTCTATATGTGCTTAAAGGAAGATAAATGAAGTTGATATTTACAAATCCAGTTTTTAATAATCCCTTACAATTTACTGTTCTTAATGATTAGGTCACAAGAACTTGATTTCTTTGGTAATGATCTTGTCTTCAAAAAAGACAAACAGCGAAAGATCAAATGTAAGGGGTCACTTTCATGCTTTATGTGAGATATACAGCAAAATAAACTCTCCTCCTCTAAGATCAGTGTTTACGTGAACTCAAATGCGCAAGACTGAAAAGTTCAGTGGTCGGTTTTGAAATAAACAGGATCTAACTAATTCCATCCGAGGATTCTTTCTCGACGGAAAACGTCTGGGATGTTCTGATTGTATTATTTGTTCCTCGTGTAGACTGGTCCCATATCTTTCTTTTACTACAGGCGTGCCAGTGACCTTGGCTCGGTTTTTTTGTTTGGTTTTGATTATGATATTTCCTCTGAATATTAATCAGGCATTGAGGATTAAGAAAGGCCATAATATCCGGCAGTTTCCTGAAATTAGTACTGTTTTATCTTTGAGGAAGACTGATTATTTGTTTTGAAATTTTGATAATTCATCAAGATATTTTTAAAAGACAAAAGGACTTTGGGGTATACTAGTTGAAGAATAAAGATTGTTTTGTTTGAAATAAATAAGCAAGATAATACAAAATCTAAAATTCTGGGGAACATGTTTTAGAATTTTAGCGAAACTGAGACCAGTCATGAGTACCCTTGTGTTTTGAGAGTGTTCAGAGTTTACGTTACATCAAACCGTCCAGTACGATTGGTTTATAACTATCAAACTCGTTGGCTTGTTGTAATATAGTGTGCAGTGGCTGGTATTGAATCCTTATGTTTTTAACTACGATACATAAAGGAGGGGATTTACAAATGTGAATTAAGTCAACAGTAAGATAGAAGTCTTTAATCTTCAACGGATTCATATAACAAATGAAACGACAGTCCTTATCTATATGTATGAAAATAGTGTTGCCCTTTAATTTTAGATGTCACACTTTTTTAAAAGGAAATTATAGCAAACCCATGAAATTGCAACAACAAAATCTGCAAATAGCCCAATGAAAATGTATGAAAATATTTTCATTGCTTACACAAATTTGTAGGCCATTATTTGACTCATTTAATGAGTGATTATAACGTACAACATCACAATAATATATTTCTTGTTTAAAATTTTCATGCACTGGATTAGTCTTGTTCAATCATACTCTTCACATGACCATACGGACCGCTCCGGTGGCCTAAGTAGTTAGAGCGTTCACCTCTGATGTGGTAGGTCGCCGGGTTAGAACCCCAGCAGAGTCATACCAGAGACTTACAAAAATGGTACTAACAGTTGACTCGCTTAGCGCTCGGCATAAAGAGACTATTGTTTGGACTAGTCAGGCATCACTATAAACTGCTACACTGCAGACATCTTAGCGAGATGACTGAAAAAATTTAAAGCTAAGATAAAAATCTAAATCACACACACACACACACACACACACACACACACACACACACACACACACTGGTTAAGAAGCGTAAGTCCCTAAAAGGGAATAACGCTGCACAGGGCGGAAATTGTTTTCCAGGAATTCAAGATAAAACGATATCTTCCTTTAGCTGTCGAATGCGATAAGAAGATTTTCAAACTGGCTTCTGTGGTATACAACCACATTTAGAACAAAGCAGTTAATCATTTTCAGGGGGAGTAGTGACAACAATGTTGATAAGGACACAGCAATACTGGATAATGAATTTTCTTTAGTATTTGGTGTAAACTCCTGTTATAATAATCACCCATTCAAGGGGAGTAAAAGAAAATTTTAAGCAGTCAGCGTGTACAATATGGACTATCATAATAAACCTTTTGCTGATATAGTCGAGGAACATGATATAGCTATGCTGATAGCAAGATCAGTTATACAATGTCATCAGATCGGACAACTTCTGGTAAAAGCATCACGTCAATATGACTTTCTTTTTAAGTAGAACTGGCTACTATTCAGTTATACTAGATCGGCAACTTGTTTTTTGTGGACCAACTAGACATCATAAGAAATCTTTTAATGAAAATCCCATGTTGATACAATCATCTATTCAGAAGGAGTAATGATAAGAACAAGATTTTAAAGATGGCTGCCGTGGTGGCCTTATTGGATTTCAGATCGGCACTATTTTTCTTTCCGACCAACAAAACATCATAAGAAGTTTTTTTCTTAGTGAAAACCTCTTGCTGAAATCACCATCCACTCAGGAAGAGTAGTGATAGCAAGATTTTCAAGATGTTCGCTGTAGTGAATGTGCGAGCAGCACCGTTTAATTTAGGAACAACTTGATCACGAGATGCATGTGTGTTTGGTAAGTTTGAATGTGATCCTCCAGTTAGTTTAGGAGGAGTAGATATAACAAGCTTGTGCTAACTGTAGGACGGACGTAGGACGACAGACGAAGGACGGACGACGGACAACATACCATCCCTTAAGCTCTTCTGGTCTTTCTTATATCAGCAAACATGTTGCTTTCCCAAAAACTGACAACATGGTAGCATTCTTTGATGAGAAGAAATGTTGCCTAACGTCATTGTGACGATAACATGATTTTATATTTCACTCCATATGGAAATTTTAATTGGCTGATGAAGTACACGTCATGTATTGGTAGCTGTGTTAATTTCTGTCTCCGGATAGCATTTTGGTTTGAATTATTGACGAAAATTTGTCCAGAAATATTCTCAGATAGGGAGAGTTGTCTTTGTATTTTAACTAGTACGAAAGTCTGCAGAAGCGCTTTCGATTGAAAACACATAAATTAATATTTTATCACATCCTCCTATGGAGAAGCTGTTACAGAGTCACGCGAGAGTCAGGTTGAACGAAACTAACATAGGTTACTCATTCAGAATATCCTCTTCTGCTGTGTAAAATACATTTCGGTTGATGGAAGATACTGAACGACTCAAGCAATGTTCGGAATATTCATATAATCTAGGACACTTTCACAAAGCCCCCCCCCCCAAATTAAAACAAATAAAATAAAAACAAATGTTTTGCTTGCATACAAATCTACATGACATAGACGAAGGAAACAAACAAAGAACACAAAGTGGAGTGTCTGCTTTAAGAGAATATCAGTTTCGTTTGGTCAGATCTGCAAAATCAAGTTGAGAATTGACAACAAAAGACACCATGCATTCATTATTCAGGCACGTGCAAACCACGGCCTGCGACGTGGTTTCATCCAGATATTTACATCATAGCGTTTGGCTTTAAAAATTCCTTATCCTGTAGGACGTTGCACATGCCTGGCATAATTATTTATAACATCGTGTAACGTGAAATATCTTTTCTAGATTCCACACGCCAGTCAATATTAATTTCATGTTTTTTGTGAAGTTGGCGTAGGCACTTTTCAATAGGTCGGCTTAGCTGAGGTTCCCTAAACTTTGAATGTCGCTGGATATTTTATTGTTGTTTTGTATCTAAAAGATCAAATACACACCGTCTGTACTTGCTTATAAATTGTGCAAGCAATAAAGATCCTAATCTGTAGTTGCATATTGCGCCTGCAGATCAGGGTCGATGTTGTTTGTTCTACTGATTACCACTAATAAGCTGCACATATTCAGATCTCTCGGTGCATTATGCCACGGCAGATCTGGGTCTGTACAGTTTGCAGTTGGACTGGTCTTATAAGCAAGTACATACAGTAGCCCGGAAATCACATACTTGGGTAACCTCGGCTAAAGGTTGGTTCTCGTTCTATCATTAGAAAAGATAGGTTCTGACAATTCTGTGTATAACCGTTGGAATTTATAATCCATCATGTATGCATGCTGAGACTGCTAAACAACCAGCAGCGTCATATAATTTATAATAACATTTGGCTGGACCGTTTCCAACAAAATTCATATGCAAGTATAGGAGTACATACGAATTGCGTTACACGGTCAAATGATAAAGATGTCATACCTGTAACGTTTCCTCCAGTAGGCGCTACGGGGGAGAGGAAACTGATTATTCGTGCCCAAAAATAATTGAGAAGCTGTATAATGTCACTCTAATAGTTTGCAATAATAGATACTGCCTAGATATAAAAAGTGCATTACGGCGCGGAACTTATAACTGGCGTCAGACAGGGCAACATGGCGAAAACACAATAGGAGGAAATAATTCGCAATTTAAAAGCGACCTTCTGGCAAGACAGTGATATTTAGAGCCTTTTCAAGCCCCAAATCTCACCGGTTTCCATTTTTTGTTTTGTTAATGGCTTTCCATCATAACGTTGGAAAGCCATTAACAAAACAAAAAATGGAAACCGGTTTTGTTCTTTGATTTAATTCATTTATATGTATTGCTTCACATGAAAAATCATACTTCTCGTGAACCTTTACACATGCTGAGAATAACACACACACACACACACACACACACACACACACACACACACACACACACATGCGATATTCGTCCAATTTATACCCACCCTAACAATGAATATTTCAACTGTCCTTTCTATGAATTGAAAATATGTTCGGATAATGTAGGCATTTTCTTAGGTTATGATCGTTCTTCATACTTGTTTGTTCCTAGAAATTGCGGCGCCTACTAATTGCGTATACACATCCGATTCCAGGAATCGAGGATAGGAATCTTTTTCCATAAGTAACTGGATCCGTTTCTGAGCGGTACAAAATGTATCTGCAGTGGGATGCGCTAGATCAACTTCTGTTAACAACCTTGTTTTCGAGTCCAGATTGATCTGTAAATATGAATTAAAGACGACTTGTTGACACTAAAAATTTCATTATTTTTAAACATGAACGCTAAATTTTGCACTTTGGTGGCAATACATAATTTTTTTACATATAACTAAGATCTCTGTTTCCGTTCAGTAAATTGTTTATTTTCCAAGTATCCCTCCCCGTAACCCCTGTCAAATGCACCATAGGTTTAAATTTCCAAATTTCCTCAGATGCTGTCGTGATTGTTAAGGTAAATCTTGCTACTAAAACAGAAGGGGTGTGTGGGTGTGTGAAGGAATTGTAGTCATGATTGAATCTAAATGACCGAAAATAATAAATACCAGTAAACCACCGTGTCCAAAAAGCAAATTATGATTCGTGATTGGCAAATATACGAAACTGCGACAATGATGAAAGAACGGATTGTTTTCTCTTTGGCGTTGAACCTTCTGGAGTAAGAAAGAAACTATAACGGGTTTTGTTATTTTTGTTATTGTTGTTGTTGTTATGGGTTTAGCGCCATTTTTCAGAACATGATAGGATATACATGACGGCCAGTATGTTTGGTGGAAGAAGAAACCAGAAAGAACCACCAACCCACGGGAAGCCACTGGCAAGCTTTATCACATACCCACATTGACCGAGCCCAAGACTGGAACTCACGTGGACAAGGGGGTGAGACGTCAGTGATTCCATGTATTTACGTTTTGTAAGAACAAGTAATTGCAAACTAAAAAGCCCAAATTGAAAACTTAAGAGAAAGTCTTATTTAAAATTTGATTTAGTTCTTTAAAAAATTCTAATTATGTCATCTGTATATGTATACAAACTTAACTACCAAGTCTCATTTTTTGTTAACAATGTTATTTTAACAAAAAGAAACCTATGTCCTCAATGTTTAAAATATATAGCACAAAAAAAGAAACAAAACAAGAAAATATAGTCAGGTTACCTCGATGTGTATACAAACAAGCTTACCAGATTGTATTTGTTTATAGTGAGTAGTTTTGTTTTCGCAATCGTAATAATAGGCTTCCCAGGATTGAGTTCGTTTCTTCATTATGTTGAAAGACGTATTTGATAAGTTCCGTAACGTCACACTCGACTGAAGTACCTCTTCGCTATTTACAAAATTTAAATCTTTTTCCAACGCAGACTCAAAATTATGCGGTCAGAAACACAGAAGACTTCACAGCATAATGTGGAGTGCAAGCCATACGCATTAGAATAATAATAGTATAAACTCCCCCCCGCCCATTACCCCCCTCCCCCTCTCTCTCTCTCACACACACACACATGAAAACAGGCCTGGAATTTGTTTAATAACAGAAGTCAGATTATTTTGAGGTCCATATAAAAAAATCTCAACATCATTAAAAATGCTACAGTTATTTTACAACACTTTTGAAAATACTTATATCATGGATATGATTCTTATAACCTCTAGAAGCGATCTTTTAATTACCGCAACTTAAAAACACTGTCTGAATCTACAGAATTTAAGACAGATATTAACTTACTTCCTTTGGTGCTTTGATAGCAATGTACTCAAAGAAAATCTGTTGTGCCCTCTCCACAATTTGACTGGATTTAGTTGATTTGAACTCTTCACAAGCAATCCAGAAATCCAGATTGTCTTCACTGTATTCAGATTTAAGAAATTCCCGGAACAGTTTCAAACCAACTGAAATAATAATAATAATAATAATAATAATAATAACAATAGTGTAGGCCACCGGACCAAATACATATTGCTTGATATGTAGTACACCATGTCACAGAAGACATATATACAAATAAACTCAGCTAAATTTGACACTAACAGACTTTTATTATTTTTATCTATATGTGAGTAGTATGTTTGGATGAGTAGATTTCTGTAAATATTCAAGTTATATAATTCTTCCATAGTCCAGCATAATTAAGACACGTCACAATAAAGTGAAACTCGTTCTCTATTAAAGTGATAACTCGTTCTTTATATTTGTGTTAAAATATCAGATGCAGCCTATTTTCATAGCGAATATATTCATACCTTCCTGTCTTTGCTCCAACTGGCAAATTTCCTGCTCTTAGCAAGCAAATTAAATTACGTAAATACGTCAGGCGTGGATCACAGAAAAAAAATTTTGCCGTATAAAGTCACCTTTAATACACTTATTTTAAAAAGTAATCGCTCTGTTCCACTTAATATCTTCAGTCAGTTCCTGCATGGAAATATATTTGCATCGCTGTATAGGTATTTCCATAAACAGTCGATCATCAGTAACACCAAGTCTCAACCAAACATTATCATATTCGTATTTTAATAATATCATTTTTTACGTTATTTGTCCAACAATTACAGTTTTCACCCCATTTCACCTGGAGATTGTAACACTGTTTTGGTAATGTTGGCATATTTAAAGTACGAAACCAGTACTTAAAAACTTAATTTTTTTCGAGTGCATTCTTATTAATTCTTTAAAAATGTGGTGTGTTCATTGACATCCCCAGTATAAATTTACAAAACTCAATGTGAATCTTTTCTATATCAGGTGCTTCAAGAAAGCTCCATATTTCGCATCCATAATTCAAAATAGGCTAAACTTTTGTATTAAATATGTGAAACAAGGTATGCACAGTTAATCTGCAAAATCAACATAGTCTACTCTTCAGTGTGTGTATAGATTTTTCTCTGCTTGACAGGCTTTTGGTCTCGACACCTAAACCAAAACGTTTTGAGAAGAACATGCAGCCAACAAATTTATAATAGTGTTCAGTTGTAATTTTTTTAAACCATATTATTTCTCATACCAAAGGAGATAACCTCACTTACGGAATCCGAGAACTCGTATTTTTCAACGATTAACAGATAGTTTCCATCCAAAGCTAAACCCTCTCAATATATACGTATTTAAAAATTGTCTGGACAAGAAACACTGTATCCTAGGATAGTATTAAATCATCAGCATGCAAAAAAAAAAAAAAAAAAAAAAACAACAAACACGTCTATTGTTTCTGGTGATATCCCCCCCCCCCTCCGAAACAATCAGCCATAGTACTCTGAAAATCTTTAGGAACAAAACAAATACTAACGGAGGTAAAATATATCCTTGCCCTACTCCACTTTGCCAATCAAAAGCATTGCTACGACAATTAAATTTAACAAAAGCATTAACATCTTTACAGAATGCTTCAATCATCTGTAACGTTTTTTGTCCCTTATATTATATTATCAAAGGTAATGGTATAAAATACTCGATCAAAAACCGTTTCAAAATATATATGGTGGCACAAAATCTTCTTCGCACTTTCCTCATATATTTGCTTATTAATGAGTATAGTATGAACATATTGTCAACTGTTGCGTATCCAGACCTGAAGCTAGCCAGTTACTTCCCTAGAAAATCATGTTTTGCTATCTAGTCATGTATTCGGTTCTTCACAAAAGTTGTAAATACTTATCTAAGACTGACAAGAAACTTATTCCTCTATAGTTTGGATGGGTTATTTGTATTATTTGTCTTTGAAAAGTGGAGTCATTATTGCTGTGGAACAACTTCGAACAAAATAACTAATATGAAATAAATTAGTAAATAACCGATTTAAGTATTGCAGTAATAGCTAAGCAGGGGTGCAAATATTTACGGTGGGAACAGTGGATGCTAATATGTACGGTGGGAACAGTGGATGCAAATATTTACGGTGGGAACAGTGGATGCTAATATTTACGGTGGGAACAGTGGATGATATTATTGACGGTAGGAACAGTGGATGCTAATATTTACAGTAGGAACAAGGGATACTAATATTTACGGCAAGAACTGGGGATGCTAATATTTACGGCAAGAACAGGGGATGTTACTATTTACGGTGGAAACAGTGGATGCTACTATTTACGGTGGGAACAGGGTATACTAATATTTACGGCAAGAACAGGGGATGCTAATATTTACGGAAAGAACAGGGGATGCTACTATTTACGGTGGGAACAGTGGATGCTACTATTTACGGTAGGAACATGGGATACTAATATTTACGTTAGGAACAGGGAATGCTATAATTTACGGTAGGAACTGGGGATACTATTATTACGGTAGGAACAGGGTAACCTATAGGTTACTGCATTTGTATGGGAAAATATGAACGAGTTTTTCGGATGGATATACTGCACGACCTTGGGAGTGCAGTATATCCATCCGACAAAACGAGTTCATATTTTCTCATACAAATGCAGTAACCTTTTTATTATATGCTCATTTTCTTATTCTACCTAAGGCTTAATTATATAAACAAAATAACACTACAAGAAACAAAGTAACTGAATTTATGCTGTGTTCCAAACTAAATACACAACCGCAGATTCATCAGTATACAACAACATTATTATGCGTACATAACTCCTCCCAGATAAATTTGAACTTAGTCGTGCGGTAGACATCACTTTCGAAAGAAAATGGCGTTTTGGTCTACTTAAAATTGAAATTTAGAGTCATATTGTGAATGAATGTGTATTGCAACAACTTTTCCATTTAGTCTGGAATGAATAGATTTTTGTATTTTTGTCGATTCTACCAAATTTCGTGATAATGACTGGATTTATCTATGTCAATTCTACATGAAGTACGTCTGATTTCAACAGCAAGGGAGCAGCTTGTTGACGTCTGCAAGTGTTTCTGTTCTGTTACTTAATGTTTCAAATAATAATGGGGAAAAATATGAAGTCTTTCAATTGTAATTATCAAAAAGACGCTATGGAATATAATGTTTATTTCATTTTGAGTGCAGTAAGGATATAATTGTACTTGGAATGTAGTCAAAATTACAGCACTCTACAGTTTCCTATTTTGCATAGGGTTAGAATTTTAAAGAAAAAAAATTTCCCCGGGTTTCCTCACTAGTTATACTGACTATTTAAAAAAGACCTTGTATATCTTAGGTATTGTTCAAAGAACCTTCAATTATTTTCGTGTATGATTGATGGGTGTAATATGGGTTATAGAGTATACAGCTTGGACTTACTCCAGATGTTCACCTTTCAAAAAAGTGCTAGCTCCACTTGGTCATTTTCACTTGCTGAACTTCAGAGGTAAATTGTAAAAAAAAAAAGAGCTGATAACTTTTTTTTACATTTTATATATTTGATAATTCATTCATTGCACCTTCAGAAGCTGGTAATGTCTAGTCTGGCAAAATTCATTTTCCCTATTTTAGTAGGTGCTAAGGATAGTGTACTTTAGACAAATTCAGGCTGATTTTTGGAGCACAAGGGCCAGTCATTTTAGTTAGCAGTGTGCTAAGATCATTTACAATTTCCAAAAGTACAATATCCAAAGAAATGTCAGCCACATTACATCAAAGTAGCATAGAAAGATGCCAACATTCTCTCCAACGTGCATGTTTTAAATGCAAACAACTTCACCTTACATACGTCACTCTCTCAAAAGTACATAATAACTGGTGAGCGCCCCCATAATCAAGCTTTAGAACCTGTGACATAGCTCATGTAATTCGGATTTGCAGAACTAAGAAAGTACATTTTGAGAAAATTCAGGATGTAAAACTGTAAATATATTTTTTGCCATTCTTATTATCAGCTAAAGAAGACACGTTTATGCCTTGTCACTTGCGTGTTATTTGTAGGGACCCAGACCTGTCTGGCGTCTATCTCTAGCCTAAATCCGAAACACTGTATCAAAAACAGTTAACGCGGAATGTGGCAAAACAGCTGGTATGTGGCAGTCCACGAAACATCTTCTTTAGTTCGTTCAGAAACAAATTTAATCAACCAAAACGTAAAGCGTCTACTACGTGAGTGTACATGTTTTGTTTACAAAGTAGTTCCTAATACACTACTGGGCACACGTGAGTGCAATATGAAGTATACATGAGTGCAATATCGTAAAATATTATACGATTCTGACAACGTAAAGTTAACGGAGAAAAAATGAGCATATAATAATAATATTTACGTTAGGAACAGGGAATGCTATAATTTACGTTAGGAACAGGGGATACTAATATTACGGTAGGAACAGGGGATACTAATATTTACATAGAGAAGAGGGGGAAGACACGTTTATGCTAATATTTGGCGTCTATCTCTAGTAGGAAAAAACAGGGGAATGTGGCTGGTATAGTCCATCTTCTTTAGTTCGTTCAGGTAAAGCGTCTACTACGTGAGTGTACATGGGTAGTTCCTAATACACTACTTAGTGCAATATGAAGTATAGGTGCAATATCGGAACAACGGGGATAGCATAATATTTACGTTAGGAACAGGGAATGATAATACGTTATACTAATATTACGGCAGGGGATACTAATATTTACGGCAAGAACAGGGAATGATATAAGCTACTATATTTACGGCAGGATAGGAACAATGGCATATAATCTACGGTAGGAACAGGGGATACTAATATTACGATAGGAACAGGGCATGTTATTATTTACAGTAGGAAGATGGGTTGCTATTATTTACGGTACGAAAAAGGGATGTTAATATTGACCGTAAGAAAAGCGGATGAATTATTTACGGCGTGAAAAGCGGATGTTAGTATTTTTGGTAGGAACAGGATGCTTGAAAACCGTACATGCATGAGTGTGTCTCTTCCCTCGTTTTTATAATGTATTCTTAATATTAAATATTATTATTATTAATATTGATACTACTACTACTACTACTAATAATAATAATAATATCTATTATTATTATTATTATTATTATTATTATTATTATTATATTATTATATTATTATTATTATTATTATTATTATTATTATTATTATTATTATTTTGTGATATCTATGCCTCCCTAAGTCAATAATCCAAGTCGCCTGACCATGTATTCTTAAGACATTTTGACGTTTTAAGCTAGAAACTCAAGCGATCTGCTTAAAGTACAAAAACAAAATTTAGCTAAATTTTTAAATTCTGTACCATTGATTACAATTAAGTTTTGGAAAATGGAATGTATCTATTAATACTGCAGCACCCTCTCTACATGACTTCTTGCTGTAAGTATGTACATCTTACAGAAGAAAGAGTAAAAACAAGAGTGCCAAAGAATCATGCGTTACCATAAGAGAAGAAACGAAACATAAATAATAAAAATTTGGACATAAAATGAAAAACTGCGCGATCTGTTGTTTTAAAGAAAGATAGTGTGAGCAAAATAGTAATATTCTGAGGAGGCCACTCCCATTTGTACGATGCCCAAGGGGTCTGCCACACTGCACGACGGTCTGGGAAAATTACGTATAAAAACTGGCTTTAATCTGAATCTGTACGAGTGAAAGACGGTGCACGTGTATTTTCACCCTGGTTGGTTGTTTACTATACGGACGTAGGGGATTATACACAGTTGATGTTCAATTTTGTGGAAGATGACCAATGTAGCATCTTAGCGTCTATCTTCAAGGGATCAGCAATCTCATTTTTCGATGTCTGTTACACTCGTACTTTGTGAGTATTTTTTCTGACCAACCAAACTGCTATGGACAGACTTTTTCAAGTATTGTTGGATGTTTGAATTTGCGTATGTGCTACTGACGGAAGAGGTGATTTCAAGTTGAGGTCCAACGCTTTTACACTTTTCTTTTGTTTGTTATTATTTGGAAGAGCCAAGAGTGAAATTGGCATTAATTCTTATCCCTGTTATGGGTGGTTCCAGTCGACGTTTGTAGCTGGCATGTACACAAACGTATTTAGCATGATTTGCTGTTGCTAATTTCCAGCTACGTAAAGTACATAGAGTCAAATTCCTAGCTTTAGTTCAGAAAGAAGACATCCCCGAATAGTATGATGGAAACGTGAACATATGGTGAGAAGGCTTCTGTAAGGAATATACGAACTGACTGAAAATGTGTTGCATTGTTGCTTTATATTAGAGAAGGAAGAGTCTAGAGTTGAGCACCGTAAAAAACGAAAGAGACGACCGGTCTGATTGTATTAACCCTAGTTCATGCACTTGCTGTCAGGCGTCTCCATGTAACAGTACCAAATTAAGAATTTTGTCACTGTCTTGAAAATACAAGAGTAAAGCGATATGGTCAATAGCGCTATAGTCAGTGCAGACAACTGTTCCGCAGCAATCGCGGTGCACAAGCATTTGTCTCGAACTCTCGTATAAAGTAAACTTGGTAAGGTCTGAATGTAGAAAACAAGGTCGAGAACAGCAAGGCTAAAATCCCGCGGCACCAGAACATGAATACGTATCACATGATAGAGTATGGAATGCCATCCATAAAACCTTGTATGCATGTCCATTTAAAAGAACAGGTAAGAACAGTATACATGATAGAGTATAGGAGGCCATGTGTAAGAACCGTTAGACATGATAGAGTATTGGAGGTCATGTTTAAAAACATATATAGGCATAATAGAATAGGAAGGACACATGTAAAAACTGGTAGACATGATAGAGTACAGGAGGCGATCTGTAAGATCTTGTAAACAAGATAGGAGGTCATGTGTATAAACAGACAGACTTGACAGAGCATAGCAGGCCATGCGTACGAACAGGTAGACATAATAGGGTATAGGAGGACATGTGTGTGAACACATAGACATGATAGCGTATAGGAGGCCATTTTAGCCCCTAGGAGCACATGTATAAGAAAATTTAGACATTACAGAATATAAGAGATCATGTGGAAGAACTGGTACAAGGAACTGGGAGACATGAAAGAGTTTAGGAGGCCATGCATAAGAACTGGTGGACATGATAGAGTATAGAAGACTAGTCGTAAGAACAGGTAGACATGATAAAGTATAGGAGGCTACTGTAAGAACTGGTAAATATGGCAGATTAGAGGCGGCCATACGTAATAACTGTCATTCAATGAAAAACAAAAAAATCACTACATAGCATAAATAGATATAGGAGTACGTCCAACGCTAGAAACAAAATAACAAAGGACAGTGCACCAGCCAATGGAACTCGTAAAGATTTTGAATAAGAAAATTAAAAGAAACCAACAATTGAAACCATCGTAGAAGGAGCTTTGGAAGTAACAGGTCACTGCGTTTATGTGCCGTGATAAAACGAGTTATTGCACTTAAAAATGCAACACCTACACAAAAAGCAGCCGTCCTATACAGTGGCGTCACTAGGGTTGGTGTCACCTAATGCGTTAACTCATGGTGTCACCCCCATAGACCTCCTTCCTGCACAAAAATTCAAAAATTTTATAGACAGTCATGTGCAGTAACTCATGGTGTCACCCCCATGGACCCCCTTCCTGCACAAAAATTCAAAACTTTTAAAGACAGTCATTTTGGTGTCACCCCCTCTGATGGTGTCAGCCGGTGCAGTCCGCATCCCCCGCACCCCCCTAGTGACGCCACTGGTCCTATAGACAATACTATAGCAAATCCTTTAGATCTAAGGCCAAGAGACGCGGCCCAATCTCAGCTAAAAGTCTCTTAAAATACCATTAAGGGCATCATAGAAACCCCTGTGCCAAAATCCACTACATTCTATAAAATGATCGTATCGGCTTTTTGTCCCTTGCTTGCGGCGATGCATCGGATGTTGCAACACC
This sequence comes from Megalonaias nervosa, assembly GCA_016617855.1. NCBI lineage: Eukaryota > Metazoa > Mollusca > Bivalvia > Unionida > Unionidae > Megalonaias > Megalonaias nervosa. The sequence continues at coordinate 22,424 of JAECUM010012941.1, forward strand.
TACATGTGATGCATTTGTAGCCATTTAAAATCAACTGCAGATTATAGTTCCCCTGAAACTGAATCAGTGATACGCGTAACCCAAAGAAATCAAAGAAAAACCAAAAAGAAATAAAACATACTTTGCTCTCTAACAGGGAATTTACCTTGCTCTCCTACAGAACTTATATTGCTCTATAATGTAGAATTTACCTAGTTCTCTAATCCAGTTTATCTAAGTCTATAACATAATTTACCTTTCTCTCTAAAGTATACCTTACCTATTTCTCTAAAACAATTCACCTGGGTCTATAACATAATTTACTATGCTCTCTAGGTTACAATTTATCTTGCTCTCTAACAGAATTTTTCTTGCTCTTGCACTGAGAATTCAACTGGCTTTCTGATGTACAATTTACCTTGCACTAATAACCTTGCTCTTTAAAATAATTTACCTTGGTCTCTAACATAATTTGTCTTGATCTCTGAAACAGAATTTGCATGCTCTTTAGCAAATGATATTGTTCGCTCAGAGCTTAAAAAGCTAAACCAAAAAGAGCATCATTGTAACGAGCATAACAGGAAAGACAGTGATCTGTGCCGTTTGGAGTTCTAAACTCTATCTTATCCAAAGATTTGTCATTAAATTCTTAGATGATGCAGAACATTTTGAAAAGTCGTGAGTAATTTAAAAAGGCCAGGTGTCGATAGTTATGAAGGTCTGAAATTGAACAATAAATACATTAGCCATCTAAGGAATAGAGAAACTGATACCTCTTTTGGGGAATACATTTACTTTCACAATACTAAGCGCCCCCCACCCCCACCCCCCTTCTCAACACATTGATTATATTCTTTAAACAAAAATGGATACCCTTATCAAAAAGTAAGGATTCGAACGATTTGGACCATTCCAGTGCCTCAGATCTGGAAATTTTCCTCGCTTGCATTTTTAATGTCGATTCTTCAAGACATGAGTCAGTGTTTCGTCTCCTCAGAGCTTTTAGCTTTCGTTTCACGCAACTTGCTCTGAAAAATAAACGTGCGTAATCATTTTGTATTTTACCATAGTGATCATTAACACTTAAGTTTGTTGATCGAAACAGAAAGACATGTATGTTTCTCTAAACAGACAACAGTAACACTTGTGATCATTTCTTTTCTACAAGCTCAACTCACGGCCTTATTTTAAGTCCATGTTAGTTTAGAACTTCGTAAATATGTATATTAATGAATGCGATACAAATGGAAAAGTTGCATGCCTATACAAACATGCAATGCTGAAAATTATTTTTAAAATGGTAGCTAATATTGTATAGAATTTACGGTCGAAGAGAGAGAGAGAGAGAGAGAGAGAGAGAGAGAGAGAGAGAGAGAGAGAGAGAGAGAGAGAGAGAGAGAGATCCAAGTGTGATTAATAATTAGCAGTCTGCGAACGAGACAGGCCAAAATTTAGCATTCATGCTTACATGAGAAGAGTTTACATTTGAAAAAAAAATACATTTTCTATATAGATAAAAGGTAAGTCAAAAATGTATAAAAAATGATAATGAAGAAAATAACAAAAGGACTAAATACAACGATCATTCTTACTCTTAAAAAAAATTGTTTTATTTAGAAATTTAAGTGAATATGCAGAAAGCAAGTAGATAATCAGATAACGTGTTAGAGAAGTTTGTGTACTTTGTTTAGATCGCATATTAAGGAAATGCATAGCTTGAAAATGCCAGCAAAATGTCACATTACATAGAATAATATGACGAAATTAGTACAGACGTGTGATTATTATTATCTACCATTCCATGCTTGTTGGAAATCTAATATACTAGAATATACCCATTCCTAATCCTGGTCAATCTAAATTCTCGCCACGAAACTGAATAAAAATAATAGTAACCAAAACAATAAACGATAAAAAGGTGAGAAGACGAATAAGCCCTCCCGCCCTGAAAAATAGTCTCTGATTAAATTATTCGCCATTACCCTTTCAACTTCGATTCTCTCACGATTCCAGACATATTTTCTGTTTCTATGAGTTTTCGGAGCAGAAACGTTTCACTCTAACAGAACATGGTGTGGTTAGATAAATGAAAACTACTGGAACTCACATTGATGATTTGTGTTTTGTCTTCACTGGTACATCCTCGTGGTGGGAGTCAGAGATGTCCAATCTGCCCAACATGGCAGCATCCGCGCTAGAAGTTTTGTGGACGCTTCTCGGTGGCCGGAGTGAGTCTTCGTGTGAAGTTGTGTCGAGGAGTGTTCTCGTCTCAGGGTGTTTTTTACTTCCCGTTCCTGATGTTTCGGAACTATGTTTTCTGTCCTGTAGGGAAATGAGAAACAGTCTAGTTTGTTTTACGGCGAAGAACGATTCAGTACGAACACACAGTGCCTGCCGTAATCATTATATCACAACAATGGCAGTCGACTGACAATCTTCCCCATAGCTTACAAACGCTTTTGTCTGTTGTAAAGTGTACCTGTAAATGACCTGCTTGACGTACAAAGACAAGTTGTACTCGCATCCTGCAGGTTTTAAAGAGCGGTTGTGACAGTACTTAATATGGAATATTATCGATCCCAACAAAATCAGTCAAATATAACAAGAACTTAGAGCAAGTCTTTTAAAAACTGGCAGCCAGTTATTTATTGAAACGGACTATATAGGGCCTTCCTGGAGAAAATGATCTCTGTCACCAACTCGATACATTTCTTGTTCGCAGTAAACCACCATTCGTTACATATACGCTTCAGTGATTGGTCTTCCGATCGCCATACATGAGCAATCTGTGATTACAAAATTCATAATTTTATATAAAGGATAGAGTCATGTTTCCTGTTGATGAAAGCATCCGATTAACACGGCTCTTAAAGCCAATCCCTTTATCAACATTCTACAGAGTTATCATTACTGAATCTCACCTAATTAATACAAGAATGTCACGACAATAGATTTTTAAATGTGTTTATGATACAGATTTGTCGTTACAAATATGGCATTCTAGAAAATTGGCCGTCATCAAAACCAAAGCTCTAAACGAATAATAATCAGATTAATTACTTCCTCACATGCATTACATAAGCCGAGATAAAAACTGGCATATGACTGGCTTAAAACCATAAATGACGTAATGGTACGTTTATGTTCACTGTCATAAAATCATTCAGATATTTTTAGAGGTCGTAATTAAACTTATCATAACGATGCAACGATGCCCCCAAGTTCGTTGGTTGAAATGTTAAAAAAAAAATTGCTTAAAATTGAACATCATGTAAATCGATATTATACAGCCTAAGTTTCGGTAATTATAATAAATAGTAATTCGAAAAAAGAGCATCTTTTCAGAAGTAATTATCGGTTTTGTTGAATAAAGTTTCTTTATGGTAATCTTTATTCCTTTGGGGGTGTAAATTTTACGCCACATTAACACATGAGACTTTTATATCGTGCCACTGTGCCACCGTTGCACCTGCGTCTATGACTCGCCTCTTGCGTCGTGCAAGATGGCACATCGCGCCTATTCTAAGTCCCCGGGCGCGAAAGGAGTGTTGTAAAAGTAAACACAGAGGATATATTTTTGAACAAATACACAAGGGTGACGTCGGGGAAATTAAAATTTCACGAAATGTACTAAAAAGCCACATAATATTAATTAAAACCTCACAACTTGGTATTCTGAAAGGTTTACTTCTATGAAAACGGCGAAATATACAAAAAAATATTCATAACAGTTCACTTTTATCAGAGGCCTTAATTTTGACGGGAACCCATAAACTGGGGCAAAACAAAAACAAGAGCCCCTCAAAGTGACTGATGCTATACTGGCCACAAAAAGTGTTTCCAGCAATCCATTATCGAGAGAAAACAAAATTTTCAAATAGGCCGCTATGGTAGTCATATTGGACATAAATTCTGCACCATTTTCATTTAGGACCAAACATGCATCGTTTGAAGCTTTCTGGTGCAAACGTCATGTCAATATGACCATCCGTACAGGAGGAGTAATGAAAACAAGATTTTCAAGGTGGCAGTCGTTGCAATCAAATCTGTGCAAGACTGGCGCCATTTTATTTTTGGTGGGGGATCCATCTCGATATCATAAGAAATATTCTGAGGAGAACCACATGGCGATATGACTATCCGTTCGGGAGGAGTAGCGATAGCAACATATTCAAGATGACCACCTTGGTGGCCATTGGAAGTCAGATCGGCACAATTCTGACTAGACACCATAAGAAGTCTTCTGGTGAAAAACCAATGCAGATATGACTATCCGTTTATGCCACAGGGGCCATACTAGATATCAGATCTGCAGCATTTTTATTTAATAATAACTAAACGTCATAATGAGTCTTTCAGTGATAACTCCATGTCAAGATAATCATCCATTTAGGAGGAATAACTACCGGCACCATTTTCCTTTAGGGGTAGGTAGACAACATAAGAATTTTTTTTGGTGACAACTCCGTGTCGATATGACCAGCTATCTAGAACCAATAGCAATAGCAACAGCAACAGTAATAGTAATATCTGCAATATGGAGATCAGATTGGCACCATTTCCTATACCAGAGAAGGAGATGCATTGTAATACGAACGAACTAGAAATTTTCCTTATTACACATTGACCACGCTAGTATGGAGCAATTTAATAAAGCATGATTCAATATGCATGAGCAAAGTTCTAAATTAAACAAGCGCATATCTCTGTCAAGAACTGTCAGAAAATGTTGAGACTGTAACTTTACCGCCCTTTCTAACACACACCCCCCCCCCCCACGAAAGACCAAGAAAAAAAAACGCCTCACTCCAAATTTAGTTTTAATCTATGAAGTCCCTGAATATTTACTGACATTGAACGAAATTAGTTGTGGCTTCGGGATTTTAACTTAAAATCAAGACTGAAAAGCAATCACACTCCACCCCATCTTTTCCTCCACACTCCACGGTTTCCAGGAACTCGCATGTTTATGAAGGTTTAAGAGACTAGCATGTTTGGCGAGGTGATAGTAGTGTTATAACGTCAGTTTTAAAAAGAACTAGACCGTCATATTCTCATCGTTTCGAATTTTATTTATGTTGACTTCAATTCACATAAATTATGAATCAATGGTTCTGGAAAAAAATCATTCGGGTAGATAGAGTCTACTTTCTAGCAGTCAATATAATCAATTTACCCATTTGGGACCACCGAAAAAATGGAGAGAGAGAGAGAGAGAGAGAGAGAGAGAGAGAGAGAGAGAGAGAGAGAGAGAGAGAGACTTACACCATCTTTGCTCCCCATATTATATTGCAAAAACAGTGCGTAGTGTGGCACCTGGAGATCACTTTCACTTCCAGCACTGCGACTGCGCCGCAGTGGATGGGATATCAGATTCCGAAACCGTCTTTTTCTGGAATCCCTTTCTTTTGGACATGTCTCTTTGTCGTCTTCTTCGTTATCTTCAGTTATACTGCATATTTTATCTCGATTCCTTTCAAACTTTGCTTCCTCCTCTGAATCATCGTGATAATACTCACAATGAAACTGCACATGAAAGTCCTGAAGTCTGGAACACACATCATCCGCCTCGGATATACTTTCCTTTATACCCACACCTTCATCTTCCTCAATACTTTCTCGTTTCGAAGATAACTTTTTCGACTCGCTCCGACTTTCCTTGGATTGCTCAGGACCTTTCCCCACATTATGATATCCCGATCTATTTGTTGATCCAGAGTCAGCTGTATGTTGGACAACTAAGTCGTCTCCGTGCACAGAACGAGCGACGTCTGATTTGTTTTGTCCAAACGAATCTAGATTCTTTGAATTTTTGCCGCATGTATCTTTTGTGGTTTCCCATGGCGAGTGACCCTGCCTCGAGCGTTGCCCTTCGGCCGATCCCGGTCTAGCAACCGAGGTTAATTTGGATTTCGGACCTGATGGTTGATGTACATAATAGTCAAAATATTCCTCATGTTGTTTACTGTGAGGGGATGGCGGTTCATCGAGCTGAACACCCTGTGAAAAACAACAATAAATCAGAAATAAAATAAATGTAATGCGTAACCAGACTTGCATTTGCAGAACATGTATGCTCTCACAAAGGACGAAAATGTCTAAATAAAAAAAATTTACAAAGTTTTTAAAAAAGAAAATTTGTTAAAAAAAAAAATTAAAAATTATAGCGGTCCAAAAATTCTCTGTTACCAAATTTCACGTTAACCTGAAGTGTTTTCTGCAAAATCGCCGCAACAAGATTTTCGTAAAAGTAAAATTTATAAAACAAAGATTACTGTTCAAAGAGTCTGTAAATTTGTAGAAAATGTAATGGTTCCTGTAACTGCATTAACACGTAATCAGGTCACGTAATCGCAGAATTTGTTTAGTCTACTTCGAGTGTTGTTTGCGAAACGGAGCACATGAGCTTCTCGGAATATTAAACTACGCTTAGTTTATTTGTCAAATCATCAGTTATTTACCTATAAGCCCACCCCACCCACCCAGCAAAAAAAAAAAGCTTAAAATATCGTATCATTAATCTTTTCGACAAGAAAATTTATTCCTTTATATTTTCTCCATATATGTTGTATTTGTCATCATGACAGACTCGTGACACAGTATATGAAGATATAAGCCTGATGCGCTTTATACTCTCTCTCTCTCTCTCTCTCTCTCTCACACACACACACACACACACACACACACACACACACACACACAAACACACACACAAACACAAACACACACACACACACACACACACACCTTGGACATTATAACATATAAAATGTAAAAGACTTCAAGTTATTTAAACATTTTTGGGGTCATGTAATTTCACTTCAGACGGGCATTATATATTTGGGAATATGAGGGAGCGGTGGGAAACTGGGGATGGGGTGCAGGATGATTTTATACGGACTCAAAAATGTAAGGTACAATGTGCAAAGTTAAAGGTAGTATTGTACATTTTATTATTAAAATGTATCATATGCTATGAAACGACGCAAGGGAGGGGTCAAATTTTTATGCAAGATCATTTCCAATTCCTTCTCCCACTCGAATAAATACTGACTGCCCCCGAAAATATTTAGGAATGTCTTTGATTAAACTCCCCTTCAATGCTATTCCTGTGAGCTAAAACTGCTGTACCTAATGATTAGCATCTTCGCTAGGTTCCGATATGATAACCGTATCTACACGTTGGCGTATCTGTGCTTCGGGTCTGTGAATTTCATTCGATGCGGCAGCAAGCCACCGCATCCAATCAAAATTACGTTGTTCACACCTGAACACATTTCCTACATGATCGAGACAAGGGGAGCACACAACCTGAATGGACTGATAAATAACAATTTTCCACTGCCGATAAGTGTTTCTACAAATACCTTTCACTCAAATACACCTGTAATAGCTTAAACTTACAAAGTATACTTTTTAGGTCAATAGCCTCTGCCATTTTCGGCCGATGTACAATACACCACTGTTACACGCTGTTGGTTAGTTGACTACTCATGACATCCAAAAGATGTCGCTAGAACAAAGCAGAAGATATCTGTTCGATCAGCCAAGGAGTTGATAGGGTTATCATATCGGAACCTTGGCTAGCGAAAATGAACGTTTAGAGGTAGCTTTCGGGTCAAAGCATCAAGCATCAGAGATGGTTAAAATTTTTCAAGTCATTTTGAAAAGATAGCAACCTATTATTCTTTAAGAATATTTAATAAAAATGGTATAGATATATTCCGAATGACGTAATCAGCAGCCATATTTGTGGTATGTTAGTAGATTTACCATTGGTTTTATGATGTGTTTGGAAGCTGAAATAAATTCGTTGAATCTTATGAAACATAATATACAAACAGAACGCAAATCAGGCTATGTATCTATAATTATAACTTAAAAGTTGATTTTGCTTCAGTGTGTCTTGTTCAAAATAACCAGTTTTGGTGATTATATATAGGAGGAACTGCGAGAATGCCCATCTTGGTAAAATGGGCAGACGATCGTCTGCTAGCAACCTTATCTGGAAGCATCCAGTCTGCGCCATAGTCGCTAAATATGCGACTCTGCTATTTGGCGCTTTATTATCCAGTTTTGGATATTATCCCTACGCCGACCAGCTATGAGGACACATCCATACGTTAAGAGTAACAAAATAGTTCCAAACACTTGGCCCCACTACTTTCTTTATTTTCATGAATTGCTAAGGCCGTTCCAATCCCTTGATTATAATTTAAACTACGTAAAATTCTTAGTAAAAAGGTCTTCACACATGATTTTGCAAAAAGTAATATTGTTCATGCTTTTTGGAGAACGCACGTTGTCGAATCTTTATTTTCGTGGTGCATAAATTGACATGTTGTCAAGCTCTTCAATTTTGGAGACAAGCATATTTTGCATGCAGACCACAATCCCATAATGCTAAGATAGAAGTGATCGGTTTTGAGAAAACACCGAAACTTATTAAGTTTGGGAAACATCTATTAGCCTTCCACAGACCAAATAAATGATACTGGAACAAAAGGGCTACGTTATGCGAGCACACTACGAAAATTATCACAATGTATAGCACGGTTACAGGGGCGACGCTAACGATATATAACCATGCTATAACAAGCAAAGCAAAACCTGTATTTATCTGATCACGCGTAAGGTATGGGAAATAATTTACGTTGGTGAGACAGACAAAGTCATTAATAATTCATTATCACAAATTTGACTAGATGACCAAACATTCGAAAAAGGTCAAGTGGTGGGACACTTTTCATTCCCTGGGCACGTCTTCAGTATAGATGGCGATCACTTACACATGTTATTTTGAAATTCCTACATTCCCAACTTTGAGATTTTTTTCTCCATCAAATCATACTAAGGATATTATTCAGACTTTTTGTCATATATTTTCTTCAGGTTAAGTTAATAATGAATGTGGCCTTGGTCTATTTATAAAAAATACAAATAATGTGTCATATATTATTTGATAAAAAAGACAAACTTGCAACAGCACAGATACATTTTGAGCTAGGCAAGCTTTGTGTCAGGGGTCAGAATACACGTACAAAGAAATAACAATCACGTACCACAATAGTGATAAAAGAGAAGTATTTACTTCATGCTAGGTAAACACAGAAAAAATAACCTTCAAAATGAATAAAGAAAGCTGAGTCCCCTGCTCCAGATTTCTGCATATTTTGTCCCTTGTGCATGAGAGGGGAGGGAAAACGGAAAAAGAAGGGATTGAGATTAAATTGTGTACCATGTTAAATTCATTTAGAAAACGGGAATTATTATTACTTTTTATCATTATTTTCATACCTCACTAATGATTAATGAGTGGAAATTCATCATTGATCTATAGGAATAGACCCAACAGCACACAATTCCAAGGATGTTTATGTATGCGTATTATTGGGCCATGGGCTGATCACAATTTCATATACCAATAGTATTGGTATGTCAAATTGCTTTATACCAACACCTTAAAAGCCATGTTTTATATATATATATATATATATATATATATATATATATATATATATAGAATATATATATATATATATATATACTACTGACATAATACCGTAAATGTATTACAAGACGTTGATCCTTCCCCTCCCTCCCCCCCAAAAAAAGAAAGAGAGAAAAAAGCATTGTGAAAGATGTGTACCATCTTCAACAGCATTCTCCTTTCATCCAGATTTGAGATAGGCACAACAGCGAAAACAATCTAGTCATTCGCGACTTTGACGATGACGATTACGCGACAAGAAACAACAAAAATTATGTCCTTAAAATCACTCCAACTGTAATACAGACAACATGTTGTATTACCGACTTCCGAAAATGTTAAGCAAATAAATTTGGACATTTTTGCCGTTGTATTTTGCATTACCTATTTTACTTCAAACATGATCTAACAGTTTGAATATAATCTGCCCAATGTGTCATCACGCCCGTTGGCTCACTTATGAAATAAAGAAAATAATCATGTCTAATTAACATAATGACCCATTAGCTGTTATATATTTATTTTAAAAGTGATGGACCGCGATAATTGACAGATAACATGCAGCATGTCTAAATGTCGACTAGTTACAAAATGCCAAGTCTTCAGTTTTATGTGGAACAATGGGAAACACTGAACATTACGTCAATTTACAGTTGATTGTTTTTTAAAATAACATCAGCTATAAGTCAGTTGTTCCATGTGACGCTGGCAAATGAAAGAATATTTAATATCTTTGACAATACATTAGGCTTCTTCCGCATAATTTTGTGCGTATATGAGAGATAAACTGCAATTAAGCAAACTGATATAACGACTGAGTTCTCAAATTTGCATTTGCACGAAAGCTAAAACACGAATCCCCCTGGCAAACAGGAACAGTCTAGGACAAGCCTGCAATGCACATGCCTGATCTCTTGGAGGATATATTTGAGGTGCTTAACAAAATAAGTAAAAGGTATGAGTATATTGCAGTTATCCGATAATCCACGAGTCACTCCGAATGTGGAAAACGTCACAAAGACTATTTATGGCATGATTTAGTTACCTTCCTGTTAATGTATCCACGTACAAAGTTTGGTCAGTGTACGTGCCACATGGTTCAAGATATGGATAGTGTTACCAACCAACTCGAGGTAATAATTGGCCATAGGGATAAAACTAAACTACATCTTACAAAATTACAATATGGCTTTCCTAAATTTTGACAAATTTATGCGGTTTTGTGTCTTTCTAATTTGAATCATTTCTAAGTGGCAGAGTTCACCCCACCAACATCCATCCCCACTATATCCCAGAATAGATTCTCAAAAGCTCATGTCACGTGGCAGGTTTGATGACTCGAGCACGATGTTTCTGAAACGATTAACAGTTCTACAATCAATGCTGAGCTTCAGTATACATGCTTGTGAACAGCTATTTTTGTACGTACAAATTTAAATTGCTTTCATGAGATGTATGCTTGCTGAGCGCTTTAAAACAACTACTTTGATTAGATACTGTCGCAACACGAAACGTTTTAGTTTGTACAACAACAGCGGTGATAAAAAGGCGCTGCAAAGAGTCATTAAACCAGAATGTTTTGTTGTAAATTAAAATACCGTAGGATTTCCTTGAACTCAGTGTTTTGAAAGTTTATTGTAGTAAACATGTTCGTTTGTTGTATTTAAATCTCGCATGAAAAATTTAGCAACCAATTATTCTATGGCATTTCAGAATTCTTAAAAGCCACTCGAAATACTCAGAATATTATAATTAACTGTACCACGTGTGGGTCGAAGTTTTAATTGACTATAAACAAAGATCCACAAACCATCTGTTTATTTAATTTGTCTTCAGTGGGTTTAATGCTGCGCTATGCTATATATCTTATTGATGCTGCATTCGCCTTAATTCGCGTATTCATCTCTATGAAAAGATTGTCGGGACGCAGCAATAATCCGTTAGGTGTGCCCATGTGTAATTGCTAATCAGCCGTTAGCTATAAAGCCTTCACTCTGTAGAAGTGTAGATATTAGTAGGGTTCACTCGTGCTTTGCAAAATAAGAATTAAGCAAAAACACCATCGCTTCCTACCGCTTTGAATACATTAAGAACAGTAAATGCTAATGAAGTGTGCCAATAAAACATAACCATGATTCCAATGCATTGCAAATTAGGCGCTGGGTTGTTCATGTTCTTCCCGATGACGACAAATTTTATTCTTCACCAAATAACATTGATACAAGCAGACAGACAGAAGGAGGATGGAAACAAAAGCAACATACATTCTGATGTAAAGACAATTCCCCCTTGAAATTTAGACAAGAATCGATGCAATTTACAAATATAAATTTTGCGAGAGTGGATTTATTTTAAAAGGGCATTTGTCTACTTTTTGGGGATAAATAAATGATAACGCTTTCCAAAGAAAAGACTTGAAAATTGCCACTATTGAAGAATACAAATTCCAGTTTGTTTATTGGTTTCTTTTTTCTTTTCTTTTTTTTTTGACACACAATCGAAAACACTATATCCTTGATCGTTCCGAGTCACATCAGTCCTTCCTGAAAAAATCACGAGCATTAAGAATGAAACAACAAAGCTTGGCACGCTCAATCTGTTTTAAGTTGCGGACAGCTATTGCCGAAGATTTTGCTGAACATATCGGAAAGCGCCGTACTTTTGCTTCTAATTTCTAACTCATTGAGAGTCATATATAATTCTTCCTCAAACTAGGACAAAAATGACCTCAGTCCAAAATCCTTCCGTGCCCTATTTATGACCTTTTTTTTAAGGACAAATACATGTGTGTGAATCGTCGTTCAGAAGAATGACCTCAGAAGAGTTCAAATGGCGTGAAATGAGGTCAGCGGTTACTGAGCTGGAAATAATATTAGTTTTCGTTTATAGTCTCACAGTTCAAGTAATACGTAATGTTAAGCCTGAAGCTTAACATTGAATATCTTTCCGAGTATATTTTATGTAAACCTTTATTTCAGTTGGATTTATTCTATGGATATGCTGGATTTTGTGCCAAAATCCTTCATTTATTCAATTCTTCAATTTTTTAATTGTCCGACAATGATAATCATGGTAACAATACAATTGAATTTTCAAAAATTTGGATGTGAATGTCTTTGTAAATGACTTACAAAAAACTCATTTACTATCCTGTCTTCATGTATTGACTCGGAATCTGTAAACTCAAGCAACGCTAACTGTAGCCATTTAAACATTTCCTTATATGAACAGCTGATGCTATGGGTTTAACGCCATTTTCAGCACACGATAGGCTTATACATGGCGGCCAGTATAATTAGTGGAAGAAGAACCGGAAAACTCCGGTATAAACCACCGACCCACGGGAATCTAATGGCAAGCTTTCTCACATACATTGGCCGAGCCTGAGACTTGAACCCACTCGGACAGAGGTGTGATGGTAAATGATTGGCAAAGGCGCTTTAGACCACTCGGCCACCCGGGACCTCCTTTATATGTACAGAGAACGAAGGGGTGTGTGTGTGTGTGTGTGTGTGTGTGTGTGTGTGTGTGTGATTTGGATTTTTAACGTAGCTTTAACAATTTTTCAGTCATATAGCTACGATGTCTGCAGTGTGACAGTTTACAGTGATGTCTAGCATTGGGTCATCATACCGCAGACATGTAGAATATGTCCCACCCAGTCACATTATCCTGACACCAGTTCGACCAGTCCTAGAACTAACCTCTTAATGCTGAGCGCCAAGCGAGGCAGCTGCTAGTTCCATTTTTATAAGTCTTTGGTATCATTCGGTCGAGGTTCGAACCCGCGACCTCCAAGGCGGAGGCTCTAATCACTAGGCCACCGAGCGGTCCAACTAAGAAAGGCTGTATGTGCTAAACATATGTTTACAAAATACACTATATGGATCATAGAAAGCATGGGAAAACTACAGAAAGCAGAGAAATTCGATAAACAAATTAAACAATAAGTCTCTGAGATGAAACTTTTTAGAAAGATGTGCTGGGGCATTAACTCTGTAAACTTTTTTTCAACAATTAAGCCCGAGTTTTTCTAATAAACGTTCTGCTGGTCAATGTAAGATCAATCTTCTTTAAGGAACAAAAATTGTAAACAATGCCAGAGAAATACTTGAAATCAGCAATAATTATTATGTGGTCAGTCCTCAAACATTTGGTCCTTTTGACTCTTCAAAATCATCACACAAGCAAGGCATTTATGGACAATAGTAACAGACGCGAGTTTTGAACTGAAGAAGATTAACGATGAAGACGGGTATAAAATTATAGAAAATTTAAAATCGAAGAAAGCTACTTCGGTGAAGACGGGTATAAAATTATAGAAAATTTAAAATCGAAGAAAGCTACTTCGGTGTGTGTGTGTGGGGGGGGGGGGATTTCTTGCGAAACCGATAAAATCTGGGGGCTCCAACCCTTGTTCGCCATGTTGCAGATGTAATTAATAAAACTTTACAGTCCATCTTATTCCTCCTAATCCTCTAAAGGAAGCTTAGTAGTTTAAGATTTTCAAAAAGATCAACCGACTTGATAAAAGTAACTATAGACCTGTTAGTATTCTACTCATCTTATCCAAACTATATGAAAAAGCAATTGAGACCCATTTAGCAAGATATTTTGAGAACATTTGGAACAAATATTTGGGTGTTTTTCGAAAATGTCATGGATGCCAGACAACTCTGTTTCGTTTACTTGAAGACTGGAAGAAGCCATTTGAGGAAAACATATATGTAGCTGCAGTTCTGATTGATTTATCTAAGGTTTTTGACTGCCTCCCCGATGATATTGCCATTTGCAAACTTAGAGTTTATGGTATGTCAGATGACTCAGTAGGACTCTTACTGAGCTTTAAGTCATATCGGAAGCAGCAAATTAAGAGGCAGGGTGTCTCGAGTAGACGGCTTGAAATTCATAAAGGGCTTGGACAAGTGGTCAATCCTGAAACCTTTGCTCTCTAATGCTTTATCCACGATATTCTTTTAGTTTTTAAATATGGCTCTTTAATATAACTATGGTGATGATAACACTCTGTTATTTTCCTCACCTGACTTTGTTACACTGCTTGACACATTTAAAACAGAGTACAACATTTTGACTGACTGCATCACTGCGAACAAAATGCAAATCAACTCGGAAAGGTTTCAAGCACTGCGGTTTAAAAAAGACATTCAGTATGAAGCCTGTACATAACATAAGAAGTGCTGTCATAAACGGTGAAGAAACTGTTAAACTGCTAGAAGATGACACTGAAAGAACAGTTCGATTCACATGTTAAAGAGAATCTTTGTAGGAAAGCTTCTGGTCAGAATTATCTAGACTCAACAAACTAACACTCTTGTACAAATTGATCCGTTCCAAACTGAGTTTAAATCCCTTAGCAGGGCACTTTTGTACCACCCTGGCAATTCTGTCTCCTAGACTGGGATTTCTGTTCCTTAGACCAGCATTTCTGCAGTGGTATTGAATACTGCTAAGCTTCAAAGAAAAAAAGAAAAACAAAAACAACAACAACAAAAAATACCACAACAAGAGCGTGCTCTGAGATTTGTGTCGGATGATTACACACAAGAGCGTGCTCTGAGATTTGTGTCGGATGATTACACACAAGAGCGTGCTCTGAGATTGACGTATGGTGATTACACAGTTCTTATGAACCCTTACGTAAGGTATAAATGCCAATCCTGAAGGTGCAAAGACTTTGGCTTGAGAGCTTATCACAATTCTGAATAAGTGTGCTCCCAAATGTTTGGATGATTTGATACGTTTTAAACACAATACATACAATTTTTAGATATTAAAATTTTTTAGACGACCCAAGCATTAAAACCTCAACATATGAAAATGTTGTTTTAGATGTGCAGCTGTCATTCTACGGAATGAGCTTCCCAATCATCGTAGAGAACAATCAAATTTTAATATGTTTGGATCATTAATTTTATCATGGAATGGTAAACACTGTAAATATAATATCTGTAAATAATACCACAATCCCACAATAACCCCCACCCCCTCAACTCGCCGACCATAATAATATGTTACAATCTGCGTAAATTGATGGTTTTGCTTTTAATTTAAATTTCTATTTTAACATATTATAACAAATAACCTAGCCTTTGTTTTTTATCCTTCAAATCACCCTAACTAGTTGTTTTTAGTTACCTAATACAATTTCACTTTTAATTATTGCCTTCTTAAAAAACCTTACTTGTTTATATTTTACGTTATGTGCTAAGTGTTTTGTCCAATTGTATCTAAGTGTTAGGCTGTCATTGTATGTTTTGCAAAGCATGTTTGATTTTATGTCTTGTTTATTTATGCCACGTCGGTAAAAAGCTCATTAAAGCTTATGCTGACTTATTTTAAATCAAGCTGACTACAAATAAATCTAACCTTATTTAAGTTACTTTGTCCTATCTTAAATCGGTTGAAGTCTCAAAAAGACAGTATTAAACTGCGACATGATCATACGACCGCATGACCAGTCTTGAGTACGTTTAAAATGTTGGCGGTTCAGTGCGAATTTTTAAGTGAATTGTTTTGGTTGGGGATATTGCTTCTGAGAAAATGAGTAATACTGGAACAGATATGTAAGCAAATTGCATCCAAGAATAACTTTCTGTTTTCTGACGCAGACTTTCAAGCCAGAGCTGAAATTATTTCAAATGCAAGCTGGTCAAATGTACACAATTTTACCGAAAATACCTTCTTAAAACATGCAAAAGTGTTTCCACGAGCGAACAATGTAAATCCAATTTTTAAAACATGAATAGCCCTCAGTAGAATTCCTAAAAAGGGTTGTAGTTACCAGAGTCGAGTTAAGAGAGAAAATTGCCTCATTTTGTATTCATCCTTTCATGTTCGAATACTAATTTTTTCACGCATGCCTAGTGACTGTCTATGAAGGTCACTTGTTCTAACCCGAATATCGACCCGAACTTGAAACTAGTCCAACTATCGATTTCAACTGCCAATGTTTATTTTCAACTTCTGTGCGTAAATAAACATGATGTCTAGCTTTGGAGAAACCTTGCAAACGTAAAAACTCTATAAAATTATAGGATAAACAAAGAGTTTGGATAGAAACACTACTAATTGTCAGGTATGAAGATCGATGGGTCTGACCTGGTGTTAAATTTCACATATCATGGGGGGGGGGGATTTATGAACAGATATGTTGGCAAAACTCCTGGCTTTCGTTGACGCTCATCGGATTACAGAATCAGAATAATATAGTTTTGGGCATTCCAATGATAATATCGTATCCCAGGCACGACTGTGAGCAGCCCTTCTCAACGTAGAAATAAACTGTTAACAACAAAGAACGCTAACATTAACCATTCATATATGAAGTCATATAGCAAGCCATTAAATTCCTTTGAATGTCAAGTTTTGCAAATGTCAAGTGCCAAGTTGAATAAACATGAGTCAGATGCATATCTTGACCACTGATGAAATCACGGTTACAAAACAGTGACGGATCCAGATGTTGGTTCGCAGATTCAGACGCACACCACCCCGTCCCCTCCCCATTCCCATTTCCATTTAAAAAGAAAAAGTTTTCAAAACCAAAGAACAAAGAAAGTTCTAAGGAAGCAACCACTAATTCTCGCAACAAAAAACCGTTGAAAATATTCTGGCTCAGCCTCCGGAAAGTGTATATAATCAAGAACAAATAAAATCAAGATTGTTTTATTCGGGTGAACCCGTTATAAAGTAAGTATAAGATAAAATTAGACAAAACACCAGCAATATTTAAGTCTGCAAGAGGTGTGGATGAACAGGTCCCTAAAGTTCACACAAAACTTGCCCGTTTATCTCTTCGCATGATTTCACACTGCCATCAAGGCAGAAAGGTCCAAGATGGCCTGTTTCGCTTGGAAGTAGTCCAAGACATTTACATTTGCGAATGTTCACGAATGTTACATTTGTAATCTCTGGGTAATGATGCACAATTTCGTTCACGATTACTAATTTCTAAGTTACAGGATGTGAATTAACGTTTATTCGATAAATGTCTGCTTTTCCAACTCTTCTTTTAATGCATGGATACTACATGATGTTGAACCAGACTGGGATGCTACTGTGGTTTAATAGGTTTTCATCAGTTGTCACAGTGAACCGGTTGTCACACAATGCAGGGATCTCCCTTGGATAAGAGGTATTCATTGTCAAGAAAAAATAACAAGATACAGTTAAAATAAATTCATTCTGTCGATAATAGCAGTCACTTATCAATGGCATAGTCGTCGTCAAAATTGTTTCAATGTTTCAAACATTTCACTTGCATATATTTCTTAAAACCCAAGATTCTCATCATACTCGGCATAAATCGTTCTGAACCTAAGACATTTCATTCAACAACACGCTCCGTTGCATCTTTTACTTTCGGGTCAAGGTGACGGTCATTGAAAGATTGCGCTTCGGTTTCAGTTGAATTTTGTTTTTTCATTTCTTGATATTTCCTAAACGCCTGGATAAGTTCTCTTCATACTCGGGATTAACCGTGCAGACGCCACGGCAATTCATTCTGTGAAATGCTGGCTCGACCCTTTTACCTTGAGATCAATGTTACAGCCGTATAATATTCAGGTGTTTTTGCTTACGAATTTTTCATTTGCCTAGAATTTCTAAACCCTTGGTAGATTTTCTTCACACTTGGGATGAATTATTAGAAGTTAATACAATTCAGTCTAAATGATGCTGGCTCGCCTGTTTCTTTGTAGTTAAGATAACAGTAACATAAAATCTGAGTTAAGGTTTTGTGTTAAGTTTCTGTATTTTCCCAGATCACTCTACGGCACGCTCACTAGCCTCTTTGACCTTGGAGTCAAGGTCACGTTCATAGAAAATTTATGTGAATACTTCCGTTGAGGTTTCAATTTTCTGCTGTTTTCGTATATTTCCTAACTCCTGGGGGGATTATCTTTATACTTTGGACAAATCATTATGAAACTAAGGCAAATCATTATACGACCTTCTCGCTAAATTTTCTGACCTTGGGACCAGGGCCACATGTTTCACGGTAATACTTTAATCGTGCGTTCGACATGCAAGCCCTGTCCTTTTGGCTGAAAAGGACCCTATAGGACCAATATAAATATAGTGTTTCCTTTGCTTCTAGTGAAACATTAAGAGACTGAGCTAATTGGTCCATTACATTTTCTTGGTGGCCCCTTAAATTTTCAAATGGCTGTTTGCTTTTCGTAATTTTGCATTGCTTTAAATAGGAAACAGGACCAAAGATCCATAAAAATACTAGCGGTCTTGTAAACTAGGGGGAACCATGCAACGCATGATTATTTTAGATATTCTGCAGAATTTTGGGTTTTCGAAATTATCTTTTAAACTTCAGTTTACATTCCTCTACCAACCAAAAGTACTGCACCCAATTAAGAAATAAGTATGCACCATGCGGCAACTGGTGCAGACCCTCTAGCTAAAGTAATCTATGAGAATATGGTTTATTCTAAAGCGCTTGAAATGGTTTCTAAGTAGGTTTGTTTCTCCGCAATGATATGTTTTATATCAAATACACCGAAATCAATGATGTAAAATGGAGAAGAGACACTTATATGTAAACATCCTCGTATTATATAAACCTACATTGTCTGATTCTCAAACTTTTTAATCAGGGAAAGGAAAGATGTCCCAAAAAGTGGAAATGAACGTTTACAAACGCTTTCAAAAATCAAGGAATGAAAGAATTGCGATTTCCGAATCACATACATTCTGTTCATAGCTTCGTATACAGACGTACCACATATTTTGATCCATGCAATAGGTCAGATGTCCCTGGGGTAGAGTAATAATATTAGCAACATATTAAAGGCAAAAGGTTCTGAATTTCATGCACGAAAAGTATACGGAAATAAATAATTTATCCTTGCAAAAACCAGTATCTGTCTCATGGACAAAACCTAAATTACAACACCAACCACTGTGGTGAAGAAAGCATAAGGACCGGAAGCAATAACTTCCAGGACTTTTGAATAGCAAATAGAAATACACTTTTGAACATCTACCTCCAAAGTGTGAAACAGGAAGATTCGCTTGGTCTGAAGGGACGCTAAGTCAGTGGCGACAAATTCCAAGGAATATGCGCGGAACGAGCTTACTGCGTAATCGTATGCGCTGTCCGTGAGAAATATTTAATGCATCAGGAAACCACAGGGGCTCGATCGTTGCTTACAATTTACCTGTCATACATGTACTTTATAATATTATATAGTACATGGATGACGGTAAATTGTAAGCAACGATACGAGCCCCTGTGCAGGAAACTTAACGCTGTACTGAGATCGTGCCACTCAGCCATTTCCGTCAGATCGTGAAATAACCTCGGAAGTGGTTGTAGAAATACGCGATAATTTGATGTGTTTCGTGAGTCGCCTTTGGCGGCCAGGGCCGACAAGAAGATGAAGGGGGCAACTGGGATATATCCCCGGGGCCCAGGCCCGGGCCCGTAGGGGGTCCGGGCCGAACAACACTTTTAATTTTATAAAAGAGAAATTTTGTTTGAACAAGAACTAGGACAGACCCGGTTGTTTCTTACCCCAAGGCCCGTGATCGCTCTCTACGGCCCTGTTGGCGGCATGTACTACACAAGTTACGACAGAAAAGGTGGAGATTGTTATGATTGTGGCTTTGTCTTCTTCCGCCGCCACATTGTTCATGTAAAAGCAAGTAATTCAGAACAGAGTTCTCAGCGGTAACGAATTACAGCCCAGGTTTTATTTTCCGACTTGACAGAAGAGGCTGAGGATGTTCCGAGTGGCAAGGCTATTTAATGCTCTGGGAACCTTAACTCTGTAGAGAAATCAATTCTGATCAGGAATATTTTAATGCACAAGAAACTTTAACTCTGTACTGGGATCGATTTTTGTAAGGAATAATTATGAACATTAACTTTGTGCTGAGCTCGAATCTTGTCAGGAATATTTTTTATGCACCAGGAACCTTAACTCTGTACTGAACTCGAAACTAATATCCCAACTATATCACAGTAAAAAAAAAAATTGCAGCACCTTGTTTCATGTAGATCATACTGAGAATGAGACCTATTGACACAGAATACGGAATGCGGGAGGTTGCCGGTTCGAACCTCGGCCGAGTCATCCCAAAGACTTGTAAAAATGGTAAAAACAGCTGCCTCGCTAGGTGCTCAGCATTAAGAGGTTAGTGTTAGGACTGGTCGGCCTGGTGTCAAGATATTTTGACTGGGTGGGGCATCGTGCTATATGTCTGCGGCATGATGTCCCAGTCTTAGACATCACTATAAACTGTCACACTCCAGACATTGTAGCGATATGACTGAAAAATTGTTAAAGGTACGTTAAAAATCGAAATCACACACACACACACACACACACACACACAACCTAAACAGATGTCACCTAAGGGGACTATTGAACTCTTGTCCAATTAGGCGACGTTTTGAGTAATTTTCAAACGTTATTGAGTCACTCTTCTTTATGAGAGATACTACAGTGGGAATATATTTTTGCAGGAACTAGTGTCGACTGTTCACACTTGAATTATACCATTTATCACAATTTTGAAATGGGTACTCCCAAGGGTACGAAGACTGGTGTATAGAGAATTGCGAGAGAGGGAAAAACATGCATTTGTAAGCAAAACTATCGAAGTATACGAAAAACTTAGAGCAGTGCTTTCCAACGTGCGGCCCGCGCGCTGATTTTAAAAGGCCCGCCAGAGCTCGAGTAATTTTCTGTGCATTTATCCGAAGTTTGGCGTGATCATGGCCATGTCGATCAGTAGCGTTGGAAAATGGTCTGGCATTCCTTAAAGGTATGATAGTATGCCAAACTTCGGATACGCATACAAAGTCGAATTCCTGAGCTAAACATCGGTACCAAATTTATTACCTTACGCGAAATGTAGCTTGAAATATCAGCGTTTATTCTTAAATAGGTCGCGCGAGAAATGAGTTAAGTGTCCTCCCATGTAGTTATTATATAGTGCATGTATGACAGGTAAATTTGTAAGCAACTATACGAGCCCCTGTGACTTCGGATACGCATCCAAAGTCGAATGCCTGAGCTAAACAGCGGTACCAAATTTATTACGCTACGCTAAATGTAGCTCGAAATATCGGCGTTTATTATTAAATAGGTAGCGCGAGAAAGGAGAGAAGCGTCCTCCCTTGTAGTTATTATATAGTACATGTATGACAGGTAACTTGTAAGCAACGATACGAGCCCTGTGAAGTATACGGGATTGTCAGATTTAAAATCCCAACCAAGCCACGGGCAGTTTTTGAATAAACTCGGAAATATGCCGAGTTTGCCGGCTTTCAAAAGATTGCTCCTTAAAGGCTGTTTTGACGCGTGTCGCCGATTTTAAGATGACTTTGTGAAAACTGTTAATAATGTAACTCGCGAGAAATTTTCTCACAAATGTGTTTGGAAATCAATTCCACGCGTATTTATTTATTAATCTTTAAAGTGTCAATTTACCATTCTCTAGTACAAACAAGTGGCGTTTATTATCTATTGTTTACGTACTAATTACTGGAGACCGATTAATAATTACAGGTTGACAAATAATTCAATAGATAACTATGTGTTCTCAAAGCACCCAGTTGTGAGTATACATAAAGCAGTGTGTTATTATTGTCGATATTGCCGCGAAAATAAATCTGCTATTGTATCTTGGGAAAACATACGCGCAACATTAAGACATTAATAAAATTAAGTGAACACCATTCTCTTCTAGTTATGTTCAATTTTTCAGTTCAAGGTCTTTGACCCGAATTCCTCGCTCTCTTCAAAATCGACCTATTTCTAAATACTTATCTATCGCTCCATTTATCTATCTTTGCTCGTCTTTATCATCTACACTATCTCTTTACTATTGACAAATATCGTTCTTGATAACTTTAATTATCGGCATATGATTTTAAGTGGCAATGAAAGATAAAAAGGAAAAAGTTCTTATGAATATAACGCGATTTCCCTCCAAAAAATCCAGTTGTTAATTTTACCTTATTTTGAACCTTTAATTCTGAAACTGTATTGTCATATTTTGGGGCAAGCCCATATCTTCCAAGGACAACTTTCAAATATCCGGTCATATGGGGCAAGCCCATGTCTTCCAAGGACAACGTTCAAATATCCGGTCATATAGGGTAAGCCCATGTCTTCCAAAGACAACATTCAAATATCCGGTCATATGGGGCAAGCCCATGTCTTCCAAGGACAACGTTCAAATATCCGGTCATATGGGGCAAGCCCATGTCTTCCAAGGACAACGTTCAAATATCCGGTCATATGGGGCAAGCCCATATCTTCCAAGGACAACGTTCAAATATCCGGTCATATGGGGCAAGCTGACGTAAACAAATTAGTAATTAAACGCTAATTAACGAGCAGGCAACTATTGATTTCGCACACGAATCACTAAAAACCAGCAGTCACTATAACCCGTTGGGACAGTGAAAATTATCGCTAGTCTCTATCATAATAGTTAGGAAGTGGTGACGAGTCGCCAAGTCTTTCGTAGTTAATTGATCTATTTACTGTGTTGACTGAGTACCTACCAATACCCTGCAACTGGTACAAATGCTCGAGGCGCAAATGCACACGTTTTAAACCACTCATCCACTCATCAAGTAGATTAGTACGATTAATGTCTAAACAATCTTCGCACAAGTGGAAGTCTCCGTATAGTATTGACCAATCTGAACAGTTCGCGTTCTCCAGCTCAATGATTAAGACAGGATTATGCAGAACAATGGGGTTTTAATAAGCATACAATACATTGTGCGGTAGCAATTGGAAATATGTCAATGTATCCGCAAGGTGCGCAGCCGCCACCGATATAGCAGAAATTAGATGATGAGAAACAAGAGCGCGATCGCAAATATTATCACGAGAAGAAACAAGGTACCAAAATGATGGGGAAATGAAAACAAATGGCTGAAGTATGACCCAGGAAAGTCTGTGATGCTGTCTAGTTTCTGCATTGCATATTCGCAGAAATACGAAGAGAGATGGAGTACTTCATTTGTTGATATGTATCAAAATTTTTATAACTCGTCCCCGGAATCACACAATGCAAGCGCCTTATACATAATGGACGAGGGATACGTGAAATCAGAACAGAAACTTATTTCCTCAGAAGCATAACAAACCGCGGCATCTAGATCTGATGATGAAACAGATACAGAAAAGAAATCAACATTGCATTCATATTTTCGCAAGTCTTGTTTGTAAAATACAGTTGCTATTGTATTGAGTTGATGTTAATAAATAACGAATGTTGAATTAGAAACAGAACTGGATTCTGTTTGATTTTCGTTAAAAGAAAAAAGATCCGCTGGGTTAGTTAAACAAAAATCCTGATTTCGAGTCTCAATAACTACATGAAAGTAAGAAAACTTGGAGGACATAATACAGAAGTTAAAAGCAGTTAGACAGGCGTTCTATTCTCTGTAAATCTTGCCGACTGTGGTTTTGTTAACTACAACTCGATTCAAGGGTTAGCGTGCTGGGTTTGCGACTAGAAGGATGCGGCCTCAAATTTTGCAAGGACCAGGATAGATCGGTCGTTGTTGTGTGCATCTTGGTAAGGCATTTTATCCGGATTGCCTCTGCACGACATAACATTTAAAGAACCGATGTGCCGTTAAACACCGAACCAGACCAAACCACACCAAAAACATAACCAAACCAAACCGAACCACAGCCTGGAAGTGACAAGGGAAATGTGATCAAACAGGGGTTATTGGTGTGTTGATGTGATCAGTTACTGGCCTTTTGATGTGCTGATGTGATCAGTTACGGGCCCATTGATCTGTTGATGCGATCAGTTAGGATCATATTGGTGTGTTGGTGTGATCAAATAGGGGCATATTGATGTGTTGATATGATCAGTTACGGGCCTATTGATGTGTTGATGTGATTAGTAAGGATCATATTGGTGTGTTGGTGTGATCAAATATGGGCATACTGATGTGTTGATGACCCTGTCATGCATTTGGAATTTAATAACAATTACATTTATTTCATTTATAAACCATCAGGATGGGAAGGAATTTAATAAAAATTACATTTATTTTATTTATAAACCATCATGCATGGAAAACATCCAAACGGGGTATCATCCCCATCAACCCCCACCACATAGGATGTTACGCCCCTACCCTCACCGCTCATGGAATATAGGGGTGGGGGTAGTGAGATGCGTGAACAAAGGCACATACATGCATAGGATTCAACGGAACGCGATCATAATGATGGTAAATATTGTGCCAAATAAAACTTAATTTGTTTTTAAGGGAACAAAGAAAAAATTGTGAAAAAAACAGCTTTAGAAAGATAAAGCCTTGCGAATAAATGCAGAAATGTAATACAACAAGATAAATACAAAAGGTAAAGATGTTAAAATTTTGCAAAAGATATATAAAATAAAAAATAAAAGTACAACATATAAAATCCTTCATATATATGGTAATTTTTTTTACATAAACAGCATTCCCTCAAAAAAGTCTAAGAATTTCTCTTGTGGCACACAATCATGAAATTTAAGTTATCAAGAATTACTTCTGTCTTGTGTTTTAAGATACCTATTTTTAACACCAAGAAAGAACGAATTATGTGTTTACTTGGCTATTTCTGCAATTCTGATCACAGAAAACGAACATGAAGAAAATACAGCTATGTTGCTTCCGATCTTCAGTAAGAAAATACTCGATAACACACTAAAACAATATACAATCTGCAAGAAAACAAAAACAGAGGAGAAGCTGGGTTACTTAAGATGTTTACCTAGTGGAGAAAAAGGGTTTGTTAAAGACCTATTAAAATGTGTATGTAAGACCTATTAAAATGTGTACGTAAGACCTATTAAAATGTGTATGTAAGACCTATTAAAATGTGTACATAAGACCTATTAAAATCTGTATGTAAGACCCATTAAAATGTGTACGTAAGACCTATTAAAATGTGTACGTAAGACCTATTAAAATGTGTACGTAAGACCTATTAAAATCTGTATGTAAGACCTATTAAAATGTGTACGTAAGACCTATTAAAATGTGTACGTAAGACCTATTAAAATGTGTACGTAAGACCTATTAAAATGTGTATGTAAGACCTATTAAAATGTGTACGTAAGACCTATTAAAATGTGTATGTAAGACCTATTAAAATGTGTACGTAAGACCTATTAAAATGTGTATGTAAGACCTATTAAAATGTGTACGTAAGACCTATTAAAATCTGTATGTAAGACCTATTAAAATGTGTACGTAAGACCTATTTAAATGTGTATGTAAGGCCTATTAAAATGTGTACGTAAGACCTATTAAAATCTGTATGTAAGACCTATTAAAATGTGTACGTAAGACCTATTAAAATGTGTATGTAAGGCCTATTAAAATGTGTATGCAAGACCTATTAAAATGTGTACGTAAGACCTATTAAAATGTGTACGTAAGGCTTATTAAAATCTGTACGTAAGGCTTATTAAAATCTGTACGTAAGGCCTATGAAAACGTGTACTTAAGGCCTATTAAATATGTCAATATAGTCAATATAGTGTCTGGAAGCATGCGTCCCATTTAAATGTTATGCTCTTGTAAAACAACACACACACACACACACACACACACACACACACACACACACACACACATATATATATATATATATATATATATATATATATATATATATATATATATATATATATATCTCGATTATACGAACTTATCATAAAAAGCAAAATGCAAACAATTTACAATACATCAAGCAGCAAGTAACATGAACAGAAAACAAGCATACACACATGCGAGCAAGCAAATA
Organism: Megalonaias nervosa; assembly: GCA_016617855.1. NCBI lineage: Eukaryota > Metazoa > Mollusca > Bivalvia > Unionida > Unionidae > Megalonaias > Megalonaias nervosa. Next base: position 48,716 of record JAECUM010012941.1, read on the forward strand.
ACCATACTCATACATACATACAGACATACATTTATACAAGACAATAATACTCGTACACACAGACATGCATACGTACATACGTAATACATACATAACATGGGCACCTGCGCATAGGTGATTGCGAGGCACTTGCCCCCCTGCCCCTCCCCAATTTCACCTCTAAACATGTTTCACCTACATCCGTAAAACTTAATAGCTGGCCACTACATGCCCCGCTCCCCGCCCCGAAAATAGTTCTGCGGGCGCCCCTGATACACAATATATAAGTCCATATTTCAAGTTCACATACAAAAAAATACTTACAGAATCTTCCCTTTCCGCCAGTTCTACATCCACCTGAGTGATTTGGGCTTTGGGTCTCCGGTAGCGTGCCATTCTCTCATCAGTTATATTGCAGTACGGTAGTAGAACTTCCCAAAATATAATAACTTGGCCCAGCTGGACCGATTTCAAACAAATCAAAGGACATGTTTATCCATGTCAAGTCAATAATTAATAAATTTTTACATCACCACAACTTCATTGTACCAAACTCATCCAATGCTTTGTGCAGTTTTGTTAGTTTGTCGTTCTTATTCCATTGGTACTATTATTTCCACTTTGCGGAGTTCAGCGAACTATACATTTGATAGCTTCCTGCCTATGACGTGAATAGCAACACATACCTTGGTGGCCGTTGCCAAGTAGGCACGTGCTATTTGATGCTGGAAGGGAGGAAGCATTTATACGCAAATGGCAGACTTTAGATAATTTAGGTGCAGTATTAGTCATTCTGTTCTATCCGGGAAAGTGTATTGATTATAGAGTACCACTAAGAATCAGAGAGTGCTTGCTTCTGACCCTGGACATTTGCATCGAGAAAGTGGGGAGAGGGTGGATAAACAGATGAACCTTTTACTTGCAGGTTAGAATATCTTCTACTGCGATTCAGACTGTAACAGGAGGAATCCGTTCTGCCCAGGCAGTGAGGATGTATCTACCCAAAATATACCCAACTGTACTTGTGTGTGCATATTCTTATGTGTGTACATAGATAGATAGATTGATAGATAGATAGATAGATAGATAGATAGACAGACAGACAGATAGATTGGTAGGTAGGTAGGTAGGTAGATATTTTTTGCACTTCTTTTTGCATGCTTTCACTTCTTTAGTTAGTACTACACCTTATATTAGATAGATAGGTAGGTAGATAGGATTTGGTTAGTTTGGTAGATCGTAAATAGATAACAAGGTAGACATGTAGGAAGGTAGGTAGGCATATATGCAGCAGGATAGATGGACGGATATATAGCTATCAAGAGAGATATCAAAGTAGGTAAAAATATATACAGATAAAAATATATGAAATATACATTCATACTGAATAAAAAAAATTAGCCACATTATATAAATAGAAAGAAATTATAGAGAGGTGAGTAGATTGAAAACAGATTGGTTAGATAGGTGCTTCCATAGTCAGAGAGCAGATGGAAAGAATGAAAGTTAGATAATGAGCTAGTTAGTAAGAACGACAATGTGATTTGGTAATTAAGGATATATATATATATATATATATATATATATATAAGCCCGCTAATATCAACACTAACTGTTCTTCATGAAACATGACTGGTTTTATAACCGTAGTGGTCTTTATATATATATATAGAGAGAGAGAGAGAGAGAGAGAGAGAGGTTTTTAATAAAATGAGGGATACATTAATATGCGGAGAGACAGGATTTAATTAGTTAATATTTTCGATAAAATAATGCATGCTTAGATTTTAAAAGTTATAATGCAAACGCATACATTTCGTAGTATTATTCAAATTTGTACGTTCAGTGTTTTCTCAAATCTTTTGCAAACTGTACGCTTATTCAGCGTCTGGTTTTGACAGGATTTGTCTTTCAAGCATGACGCAGTTCATTCTACTTGAGGTTAGAATAACGCGAAGAAAGATAATCCTCCTACAGTCTCATTCTCATAACAAATCTGTGTGAACAGTACTTTTGATACTTGTCTTTATTGTCCTTAATGTGTTAGTTAGGATCATATATATATATATATATATATATATATATATATATATATATATATATATATATATAAAACAAGGAAATGCACAATTTATCATACTATGCAAAAACCCAAACAAATGCTTTAAAAGGAAAATTAGCAAATCGTCTTTTCCCCCAAAATAAACATCAACAGAAAAGAATCTACATCCATCAACATACATACATACATACATACATACATACATACATACATACATACATACATGTATGTGTGCATGCATAAGTGCGTTGTTAAGAATTAAAGTTGAAAATGGCATATTAATAAAGACTTGCTGCATCTTCCCTTGCCGCCAGTTCCACATCCACCTGTGTAATATGTGCTGTTGCTATCCGGTAGCATGCCATTTCTATCATGTAGCAAAACAGTCTGTCCCTCCCTCCTCCCCGTCCCTTCTGCGGGTATGCTTGGGCGGTTCCTAGGTTGTACACTATATCCTGATTGTGGTATATTAAATAACGCAAATTTACATTTGACTTACTTTAATTAATAAACTCAAAAACTGCACTTGTAAAGGCCATACAGTGTCTTCTTTTCAGCGAAATTTCACGTTAAAAATATTGAATTTACGAAGGGATTACTCTTGGAGCATCGTGGTAATGAAATGCTTTTGATTTCCGTTATCGATCTGGGTAAAAAAGCTTTTCATAGCCCACGACTTGACCCCGACGGTTCACTCTATTGCATCACGGTCTTTTGAAGTCGCTCGCGTTGATTGCTAGTGAGCGCCTCGAGCAGAAAATCTCTGCGGCATCTCTGGCTGGAAGCTAGAACAGTTATTGATCGGAAGTTGATTTGCACTCGAATACGGTAGTCAAATGTTGATGATATACCGTCAATATCAATTATATTACCAAACAGACAAGCATAACTCTTTGAGAGCTAGTCCTGTCTGAAACAGCCTCTGATCCTTCAAGACCCTAGTGCAAGTTATACAAGCGCGTTGCTGACATAGAACATTGCAATACGAACATCGCACACGGGTACAAACTAGGCAACAACACTATGAAGCTTCTTTCGAACATGCCTTCGTGGATCAAATTAACGTTGCAGCACTAGGGCTCCTCCGAGTTAATGGTGGACGTTGTTCTCAGAGTGCACTTGATTATATATCTTAATTCCACAGACAAAACTTAACTTACCAGATAATGATATTTTAAAACTCGTAAAACCTAAGGTTTCACGGTGTTGCCCGTATAATCTTGAACCGTGAAGACACCGAGATTATCACTAATCAAATCGTTAAAGGTTTTGCAAAGATTCTCGAAAACACAATCGCAATCTCTGAATGGATTCTTGCCAAACTTCATATTTTCTCGTACAATCCATCCCATGGGTTGAGTAATATTACAAAATGAGAAACGACGACAACCGTTGTTTAGAAAGTGCGATCTTGTCCGCGATAATACAGATCGCCTTCGAAACTACCAGCGATACCTTGGTGAAATCAAAAGTTCGGTAACATACAATTTCCTGTGCAAGGTTTTGTTTCTTTAACCGTGTTCAAATAGTTTGAAGAACTAAACCCTTTTATGCGAAATGGCTATCACTATATGCACCTGAGCGGAGTAATATTGATATGCTGTCATTGAGCATCATCGATGGTCTAGTGGCTTATCACCATTACTTGTGGATAAAATTCCTTCAAGGTTGCATCTCCCTGCACAGGAACAACCAGGGAAACAAATTTCCGTGTCATTCTTGCCTGCATGTATTAAGCACGCTACAATTGCTTGAGAGGCATGACTTTTTGATGCGGCGGTGTCAGAGAGAAGTCATAGCGAACGATCATGCAAGATCCAAGCAAAACATTTTGAAATTAACTGAGATACAACGAAAAATGAAAGTTACATGTGTTGATTAAGCGGACTTTGAATGCCAGAACGTTCCAGAGAACAACCAGAGCGTCGTCGGAAGCTTCGCCACCTTAGATCCGTTAGATATATCACAAATTGAAGAACAAGTCTCACGCCGGGTTTTCCACAACGTTATGAGATGCTAGCGCCCCCAAAGCGGTTGAGGTGTTCGTTAAATGTCTTGATCATGCAAGGAATGTTAACTGCATCAAATACACCAGTAAGTGTCATTCTCAGCAACATGGACAAAATATATGCCGTTCTTGCTGGGTAAGCCGCAGTTGATAGAATCGACGAAGTTTGTCCATTCTAGCCTGGCTAAACCGTGAGCAACCTTGCGGCAGAAAACGACGATCCCTTTTCGACCACACGATAGCGCCGTTGATGAATTTGAAAAGTTTGGCTTGTTCACCCACATGACAAGTTTTCTCAAACTCCGTTGCCACCCATTTACACCTTCCATTCGTCGCTATCCTGCGAAGGCATTTCCGCCAAAGATATCGCGATCGCGAACGACTGGTTGTCGAAATCTCTGTGACTACCACGATCTGAAATTTAGCGGATGACTTTGAAGCGTTTCAAGATACCGCCATTCGCGTTTTGGTCGCGTCAACAACTGGAACGTAGCGGAATAAGATTCTGGTTCCACAAAAAGTTTTATAGTGTAATTGAACATAAATAATATGTATGAATAAGCGAAGATGCAACCGATGCCAACAAAAGAATTTTAACGGATTGGTCAGCTGATGTGAAAGTCCACACGCACATACACGAGAACGACCACAACAGCGACATCGAGTACTTCTTTGGAGCCGATCTGTAATAGACGGACGAGCTTCGCCACACACACACACACACACACACACACACACACACACCCCACCACCACCACCACCACCACCACTATCACCACAACGATTAAGCACTTGCCTAAGAAGCGTTGTCGGTAACCCACAAGTAGATGTTACCATACAAATGTCCACCAGGTAAGTTAATCGAATTAACCAAGCTGGTTTTCAATCTGAGTCGGAAACTCCATTATGTTATCCACGTACGAAAGCTGCAGGTGTATCTGCGGCTTTGATGTTTATGTTTATGCTGCAAATTCATGGATGATTCTTTACATTAAAACGAACATCGATCTGCGAACGGCAGCCACAAACGAATTGGACAAGACTTTCAAACTAATAAATAATACCGTATGTGGGAAAACCATGCAGAATCTCCAGAAGTAGGTCTGAGTTGACCTTGCCCCGGAAAGCGGTAAGCAAATTTTCACAGACTCATTGCGTATGTACCATACATGTAACGAAAAATATTTGAAGGTGGTATCGCAGTCTTACATATTAGAAGATCAAAACTGAAGTTAACGAAGCCCATGCGCGTTGGCTCGTTGGTATTTGGCTTATCTAAATTACTGATATACGAGTTTTATTATGACAAGATCAAGCCTCGTTATGGAGACAACATACAGATGATGTACACGGATACGCTCATCTCTGATGCATATTACCACCGATGACGTCTGCGCTGACATGGATCAATCATAGTGTAACGTTCCCTTCTTAGAAAGAGGGGTGGTTAATTAGATTTGGCGATCGTTATCTAGAGGATGACCTTCCTCGATGTTATTGCCAGGTGTGAGTGGATAGATCGAACATCAACAGAGAACTGAGCAAGATTATTGAGAAGAAATAATACAATACGGGCCCCCTTAGACAAGGAAATAAATATAAATTTTAATTAATTAATACATAAACTAAAAGTGGCAACTTCAATTCAACATATGTACGTTAATAGAATTTATTAGCAGTGTTCAATTACGGATTCGTTCATCATGGTAACGAATGGTGAAAAGAGCACAATGTCCACGCCTGATTTGCATCACTTAGGGTCGCTTCCTGTCTTGTCTCCTTGTATCTCACGTCTTTCCACCTCTACGTGTATACTTTGTTCTTCCTTTGATCTTTCTATTCCGAACTCTTCATTTCTTTCTGGACTTCCCATTTTGGACGGTCCCCGTCAGTTCCTGAGAGAGCTGTTTCCTTCAATGACAAGATTACCACTAAATCTCTATATGTATCACCACCTATACGTATATAAAATTCTCTCACTTTCGTTACTCAGAAGCATAACTAGCTATCCACACTGCATAAATTCTGACATAAGGTGACCTTAACGATTAATGGCCCTTACAAATTTAGACCGTATTTGAGTAAGGTACCATCGTTATCTCTAGTTACAAATGACCTCTGTAATTTACATCAAAGTCTGACCTAATTCAATAGATCATCACTCTCGCTTCACAGCGAGTAACGCGTGAGCTTTATATATAAACACATTGCCGTATATATCTGAATACACTACCATATGACTTCTTAGACATCTAACTAGTCAGTTCCACTCAATGAGATACATGCTCGATTACTATTGCATAAGATTCACTAAATTCTAGCTCACAGTAATCCCTAACCAACAAGATTCATTAAACATTACAAAATCATATATAAATATGCAATTATCATTAATTCACGATAATCAGTATCATCCTAACAGACAAAGGAAATTAATTCTTATAACCCTATGAAATCATACACATCTGAAAAATTTGGATCGCATGCAATCCGTCAATTCTATCAATGAACTAGTAACTGTAAAATTAAAGAAATAAATTGCATAACAACTCTAGCATATTAACAGATTTCCATGAAATTAAATAAACGATGCATAGTATGGATCATAGTCATATCAAACACATTTACACAAAACAAAACAAACAAAATAGAAAATTACATGGAAATTAAAATTGCGTGCCTAGATGCTGTTCTTTTTTTCTCAGTCGTGCGTCCTAGCACTAAAGCCTGTCTTTCCTTACAAGACGGCCACCTGGTCCCCTTTACTTTTTTAAAGAGGAAAGCACTATTCTTTAGGTTTCCACGGAGCCAAACGATGTCTTCTCGCAAGAAAAATTGGACTAAAGAATTTTGATCGAGGTCGTTACTTTTAAATTCACATTACTTCCAAAGTGTACGCCCTAATTTAACTGACCAATCGTAAGCAGCGATTCCTAAATTCTCCCCAATCATTTCTTTCGTGAGATTTTGACAGCCTAGAATCTGAGAAATACGATGCATCTCAACTTCCCTTTGAAAGTGATTATTTGACATGAGGTCCCTTTCAAGGGGTTGTGGTCGGTAACCCTACTGTACTTTCCCAAGATAGCGTTACGATGCCAGGGTCAATTCTCACTGAACCGCGGATCCTGGCCTTTCAAGTTTAATAGCTGAGATAGTGAAAATGTCGAGGTGACCTTCACAAAGACGTTTCTGGCTTAACTATAATGAAATTTTAATGCACAATTTATTCAACTCTAAGGTTCCATATTCATTCAAAATTCGACACATGACACCAGCGAGTACCTGAAGGACCATCTGCAGTTCAGCAACGTCAACAAGAACGTCGTGGGGAAATTCACACATATAGCAAACCTTATCCGGTTGCGGAAGCGTCGACGGGTATGTATCTTTGTACCAAGGTGTGTTTGTTTCCGCTGAAAACCAAATGATCGATGATCCCCGATGGAGTCACCACTCATGCGTACGGGTACGCGCAGATCCCAAAAAAGCTCTTGGTGGTAGTTCCATATTGCCATGAATGACTTGGAATTCTTCCCGCACGATGGCTCTGTTCAGTGGACTTGGTCCATTGTCAGACAGCGTCAAAAGATAGCGCGTTGCCTGCCCTCGAATTCTGATCCGTCCGAGATTGTGAATCCATCAACAGAACACACCGGGTCTGTAGAATGACGTTGTCCACCTTCTAGTTTCAGCAGCCGGGCATCTATATATATATATATATATATATATATATATATATATATATATATATATATATATATATATATATATATATATACTGGATCAGATTGTTTCCGTGTGAACCTAACACGGTTAGGTGTGATTGCGATGGTAAAGTGGTAAAGGATGTGGTATGACTGCGACGCTTTTCTGCCGAATAAAATCACAGGGTTTGAGCCCGTTCGTGCGTATGGTTTCATTATTCAGTGCGGCCATGACTGGAAGTCAAATCACCCACGTTCAAAATCTAGCTTCAGGAATCGTCAACAATTATTAGGCGTACTGGTTACCCAAATAATCGTTTAGCACGTGTACAGGTGAATCGTTCGACAATGACTTGTTTTCGATGTACGATAATATGTTTACGATGCACCCTCAAATGGTTTTTCGTGAGCAATGCAGGAACGGCTCCGAGAAATTCTTTTCCTGGATCCACCTGCAACTTCCGCAGACATGGTAACGGCAAACATAGGTACATGCAAGTAGTCTTTAATAAAGGCGGTTTCTGAAGCCAATCCGCTATTTTGTATTAGGACGACGGCATTATTTTTTAGCCCCCATCTCTCCCCCCCCCCGTGTTAGTCTAAACAAATATGAAAACGAATTTGTTGAGGCAACAGCGTCGATTTCATTATCGATTGCCTAACTCGAGGACATATCAAGGAATATCATCATTGTCGTCGAACGAAATAGGTTTGGCTCAGATAAATCCCCTTTAATAAGACTACTGCGGTTTTTATTTTATATTTCACACAAAATTTTACTATTCCTAATATTCACACAAAATTTTACACAGCCACTTATCGAGATATTTTTAAAGTCTCAGCTTTGCTATTATATAACTCTCATCATTATGACAGAACAAATACAAATTTAATCTTAATGCTGATGAGAGAGCCAGGTTCTAGCATCTTGATAAAATTTCCATGTGAGACTATTGATTTATCGACATAACACTTTTTTTTAGCTCATCATCAGTTGTGATCGTCGTGTATTTGACTTGTGATTTGGATTGTCAAGATTATCAATAGCATCAGAAAGTGAGCCTGTAACCCAAACAAACTTACTAAAATAATACGAATCCTTCTTGCGAACCAGAGACAACTTCTGTGTCTGTTTTTGAAATACGTGCTGTACTTTTCATTGTCAAGCATAGTCGTCATATGCTTACCTCGGAAAAGAATTCTTTTCATCTTTAACTTGGTATCTTCCACTGTAATATCTTCCATATTGCATATTTCACACACAATTTACTGAGTATCGTTTTTCGTATTTCACAGCTCTGTTTGGTATCATATCAACAAGCAAATCGTCTTTGACACGTAGCTCCTGTATCAGATCTAACATAATAAACTTCTCACCTCTTAAAGAATTTTGTTATAGGTTGCTATTGCTGTTTTACAAGAAGTATTTTTGTTCTCGTATTTTGGCTCGATCTTTTTATTTATTGCTGATAACACAATACCTGCCCCTGACACTATAAGGAGTAATGGATTTGCTGTTGCGCCCGCTGACGCAATTCCAGTTGCTGTTCGTAACATTGGAATGTAATTCAGCATGCCTATTATTTTACTGTAATATTTTCTGGCTCATCTGACGTAGTAAAGATTATTATAATAATATTTGTAGTATTTTATCAGCTCGTCCCTGTCGTTGTCTGAGAGACCTGATAAGATATGATTAAAATAAATAATTTCTTTTTTCGTCATTATGAAACTGTTTCAGCAATTATTTTAATTGATGTAGTGAAAGTATTTTCAGCAGCAGCCTTATCAATCAGAGCACTACATTTAATATTAACAGGACCAGCAAGAAAATCTCTACTTTTCATATACTTCAGATGAGATATTATCATATCTGCAATATGTTAAGACTTTACGATCTGAGGATGAAAATGGAGGATCAGTATTGGTTGGTATTTCAGTAATATCATTGACTCTATCATGATAAATATCCTCTGTTTCATCGATATAACTAACAACATAACATATCTGTCCCAGTTTAAAATTTTTTAAATACTAGATATTGCCTGAGAATTGTATATGCTGTTGCAAAACTCAAAAGACCTTTAATATCTGCTTGTTCTATATTTATGTCGTTGACGGGTAGGTTTTGGTATCTATCAATCAACTCTTTGTTATTTTTGCATTTTGCTTCTGTCAGTAACTTAATTTTTTTTTTAGTTTTTCAACGCAAATTTTAGCACTATTATATATTTCATAATCTTCATCAATACTAGGTTTTACAGTTGTAATATCGTCTTTGCTCCTGATAAAATATATCTCGTTCAGCATCATCATATGACTCAATCCTATGCTCAGTATCTGATACTACGTTTATTGCAGCATTAATGTGGTATACTTTTCTTTATCGCCGGTGAGAGAGTCTATTAGAACTAGATATGCTGTTGTTAGCAGGTTAGTATCAAGACTATTATCTACCATTTCCAGCAACGTATTTTTATCATAATAGTCCATGCCTAACACACGAAATACTCGACGTTTAGCAAATGTGTCTTTGAACTTACGATTTTGTAAAAACTTGTGTTTTCTTGTTTCAGCTAGTTTGTCAAGTTCATCATGAATTTTTTTTTTTTAGTCGCTCTTGCTCTGGTCGCTTACCGCCATGACAATTTGTTTTTAAAAGGTTAGATTTTTTGATCGTCAAAAGATTTTTTTTATTTAGCTCAATCAACATATTTATCAATAACTTTTCAACTTTCAATCGCCGTTCCTCACATTCACTTACAGGACAGTATTTACTAATTATATCAACGTCTCTGATCGCATATTTCAGTTGAGGGCCTCTCATTCCTGCAACTCTAACAAAGCTGTCACTTTTCTCATTTAAACCGGGTGAATTCAAAATTAATTTTTTCATTCGAGCAATTATATTTAACGCTCTTGCTTCCTCAACACTTTCTGGGTCTAGCTGATCGACTAATTCCTTCTGCGTTTTCGGGTTTAGTATAAAATTATAAAACTCTTTTGCGACTTTGATCGATGGAGGATCAACAGACATTATATATTACAATCACATTAAATCGTCAAGTGTATATATCTGGAACATAGACAAACCTGGGTAAGGACCCTCCGCGTTGATAACATAAATACGGAAATACGAGTACTTGTTTGCGGTGACTTTAGGATTAAGTGTAAGTTGCTGAGAAGTATAAAAATTACCAATTAATATACCATACAGCGTAGTCCATATCGAATCATCATTCGATCCTTCTAATTTCCAGATAAAAATGTATACGAGATTATAATTTGATCGACCTCGTAGTTGAAATTTCCATATTGCTACGGCCGCTGGACACTGTATTTTGATCCAAAAGTCACTTATTTCTCCGTCTGTGACCCACTCTAACCCGTCAGATACAGGGCTGTTAAGCGCAAACGCATAACTTGGATCATTTCCTGGATAATGACTTGATGCTGTTGCAATAAAACCCCAACGGTTATTTATAGCATCAGCGAGATGTGGAATATGACCGACACTATTTTTAGTTCTTTTGTGCTACCATCAATCGCAAGCGATTGGGCAACACTATCCACGTACTGTTTATTGACAAAATCAAATGCATTAGCAGGTACATACGTAGAAGTTATCTTATTGTCAACCATATCGATCGCAACTGTAATTGTTCCTCCTGTTTTTTTTTTAAGATAAGTGGTATCCACAGCAGTAATTGTACTTGCTGATGCTGCACTTATTTCAGCGTCAGTATAAGATTTATTTGTAAGATCCGATGCAGCAGTTGCTTTATAAGTCGTTGTTATTTTATTAGCGCCCATATCTAACGCGCCAGTCATCGTATCACTGGATTTTATCAAAAAATTATGCTTGACAAACTTTACATTTGTTACAAATTCGTTCTGGTCAACGTCGTATTATCGAGTTGTGTATTAAACATTAATTTCCAGCCCATATCTATATTTCCAGCAATTGTTCCACCAGTGATTGACAACTTGTTATTATCGACCGCGCTAAGTTGTTTATAACTTACTGCCTGTGTGTTCTTTATGTTGGCAGGAGGGTATTCGGTTTCCACATTTGCTATTTTTTCCATTCATATTGATATTTTCAGTCATTTTTCCACCTCTCGACGATAACTTACTATTTTCAATCGTCTTTATTTCGGCAAAACTTATAACTTGTGCGTTATCCACGTTGTCAGGAGGATATACTGTTTCAAGGTCTAGCACTCGCTGACCTGACATACTTAAATTACCTGTCATTGTATCTCCAGATTTTTTTCAGATAGTTTGTTAAGTCTGCACCAGTTGGAATTGTTGTTTCTTCTGTTCAGTTTTTGATTGACGTACGAAATTTTGTGTAATAACTCATTCTTATTATTACCGCACGATAATATTTAACTTTCACCGCCTGATAAAACTTTGTGAATACCTAGTATAGAATGTGTATAATTAACTTCGACACGGAGCGATTAATAAAACATCAGCATAACCACAACCTACCAGATTGCCATTATCTGATAGTAGGACGAACTGGATCAGGCAAAACTAACCTGTTAATGAATCTATTACTTAACGACATGTGCAACTACGATCGAGTTTATATCTACACAATAAATCCACAGCAGGATAAAGACAGGTTGCATAGTGAGTACAACGAAAAACTGATAAATGAACTACGCGTTGATGATGATATATTTATCATGAAACAACCTGAAGATCTAATTCCAGTTGCCGATCTAGATTCAGACGAGCATAAGATAATTGTCTTTGATGACATCCCGCTGACCAACGCCGAGATGGACAAGATAAAATCTTACTTTTCATTGTCGCGCAACAGAAAATGTAATGCAGTTTATCTGGCACAGGGTTTCTATAACGTCGATAGATTTATCAGGCGAAATACAGGTTGTTTTATATTACTGGCTGGATTCAACAACGTTGATGTACAAAATATAGCACGAGAGCAGTGCGGAAATGTATTAAAAGATAAATTTGATGAACTTTATCATAACGCTACTGGCCAGGGAAAGCACAATTTCTTTTTATTTGATAAACTAGCACGAGATCGAAATCACATGTTCAGATGTGGAACAGACAAGTTATTGGACTGTGAAAATTAATCTAACAGATAATTATAAAAATGAACGCAAAACTAATAGAGGTTTTAAATAAATTTGTTGCAACGAGAGCTGCATTAATGAAAAGGTTGAACAGGAAACAGCACAAGAAACTGCTAGACTTTTTAAGCCGATCATCGAGTCTGTGCTTGGAAAGCAGCCCAGTGTTGACAAAATATCACCAGAAGAAATAAAAAAATTAAAAGAAAAGAGTTTGAAAGGAATTCTTGAGAAAGGTCAAAAGAAAGTTGCTGAGGATATTATCGACAAAATAGGTGATCCTGAAGAAATAGAAAGGAGGATCGAGGATATTAGGTTAAGTCAAGAAGAAATTGCGAGAGAAAATAAAGTGCTTTCTGAAGTTTTTATTTCAGGACTTGATATTAAGAATAAAATACGTTTTTTTTTCAGGAAAAATATCTAAGGAACCATTAAGATCTGATGATTTAAACAATTTTATAACCGATTATATTGTCTAGGAATATCGAAATCTTAATATCGTTTGCTCGTTGGCACGTAATAAATACGAAAAATTTAAAAATATTTTACTGAAAATTATTAATAATGGTAAAGAAGCTGAAAAAAAAATTATAAAGTTAAAAAAAAGAAGAAGAGATTATGAAATTTTTTAAACAAATGATGGAGTTGTTTCTGATATCATAATTAAGATGACTGACGCTCTTAGGAAAAGACCACAGCCGTATGACAAATCATGGACTTTCTTAAGATTGTTTAACATATATGACAGAAATGGTGATAAACGTATCGATGAATAGAAAACAGCTCGTGGTCTAAAGATCTATACCTATCAAGTTGAAATAGTTGATCGACTAATGTTATTAATCAAAAGAAGACGGAAATGTGAGCACAGAAATCGACAACGAAATTGTTGATATTTTAGATAATCTCATATTAAACGGTTATCTAAAATCCGACGAATATTATATTTTTACACAGTGATTTGATTCACAACCGTAAAGCACAAACTGCTAGCAGGTCAGTTTTATCTATCAGATACAATAAGAATGTTATCAACTACATTGCTGATTGATTCATCTCAGACTGCGAAGGACAGTGCAAACTTCTACGTTATTTATAATCCATCAATCGAGCTGGACTCAGGGACGCAATATGAAATAGGTTTAGTTTCAGCTACTGCTTGGCACACCATGGCAAATGTAAAAACTAACGTGAATGACGATTTCACATTTCAATCGATCCAGCCAGGCTTCGCTTGGATTTCCGTTAAGATACCACAAGGCGCTTACAACGTTACAGATCTAAATAAAGCAATAAAGTTATTGATTACAACTGGAGTTGGATCTGCATCATACAGTTTTGAGCTCATTCCAAACTAAACACACTGCGTGACAGAATCACGTTGGAAAACAATTTTCTTGTTGATCTTAGTACGGCCAACAGCATCGGGTCATTGTTAGGTTTTGCTCGACAGCAATACGGTTCTAGATCGCAAAGTGCTTCAATTTCATACGAGGCCGAGTTACCAGTGGATATAACAAAAATAAATTCGATTTTAGTAAACTGCTCGATTGTCAGCACGTGGCAGTAAAGGGCAAACTATTTATTCTTTTAGTCCAGATGTCCCACCAGATTCGCTGATGCAAGTGACTCAACGGTAAATAATTTACTATCTTGTTAGTGTCGAAAATCAAACATCTTCTATCACAATCAAGTGACTGATCAATTAATCAAGGTTGGAGTGAGGGTGCAGAGCACACCAGGTATTTTGCCAAGTGCACCTATCGCAAGTGATCAGGATATAAAACAAGCAGTTTCTGTAATTGTACCAACATCAGAAATAGCTAAGGCGTTGATAAAAACGACAAAAACTGCTATCTCCGCCAGGGGAAGAAATTATTAGAAAGTTAGTAACTAAACCTAGATACGTCCAGATATTGCCGCATTTTAGTTGGTTGCTTTTACAACCTCAAACCGCAAAGCGATTCGTGATTTTATCTAACAATTACAAAAAAATGTCTATTAAAAATTACCTTGACCTGACTGAGGAAATAACAACAGATAATTCAACAACAGAATTCGAATACGTTCTCTCGATGAAAATTCAAATGAACCTTACAAAAAGGGTATATGAACCTTTAACACACGAGACGAAGACGTGTTTCTGTTGCCGCACAAAGCCGTACTTGAAGTACGAGGTAGAATCCGAACGACTGCTAATCTGCCTGTATATATTGCAGCTGACACACAAATAACACTATTGAAAACGGTTGGAGTTTGTTAAGAAGCGCTAGATATTAACTAGCTAATCAAACCGTAGAGATATTTCTATTCATTTGCCAGTAAAAAGTACTAGTCTTAACCTTGTGTCTTTTAGTGAAGATTATTCACGATCTGTTGCAACAAATATGATGTGGTTTAAAGATACTGGAGATGTAATACTGTTCAATTGAGTTTGATCCGCTTATTGTTGCTGACGCTCCTGCTAATGTAGTTAGTTAGAGGTTATCTTACCGCTAACGCTGCTGCTTTTGGTATTGCTGCACAAGCTGCAGATTGCTGCTGTAAGAGTCTCACTTACTTCCGCGTGTAATATTCTTGGACTACTCCACCAGATGATGCAGCTGATGGAGCTGCAATGTTAGCAGTATTAAATAAAATATTAAATGTACCTGTCAAAAACTCAAGATACAATATAGGTTATGCTAAACGAAGAAAATTCACAGTCAGCTCAAATCAAATAACAATGATACTCCCTTTGAGCATAATAGTTGGTTTTTGTAGGGACTACAACAAAGTATTTCGTGGTATTAAAGATACTCTTATTCTCGGTCAAACAGATCAAAATGACTGTCTGATAAAAACTTTTGGTCCTGCTGATTGTCAGTTTGTAATTTCATGAAATATATTATACACGAGATAAATTTATCGCCAGGACAAGTTAAAAAATTAACACATGCTATTATTAAACGACAAGATATCTAACATCTTAAATATGAATGTTATTCGACGCTGTCAAGCTATTTATTATCAATGAAAAAACAGAACAAACTGTGAATTTTATCGTTGAATATGACCCTTACTCGGCGTTTAGCATGTTACTGACAGATTCTGAGGTATCAGAACTTGAGAGAAAAAAAAATATTTGTTCGATATAACAGGATACTGTTATGAAGTGGGTTCACTGTTGTCGGACAAGGGAAGATCTCAGAAACATTCTGAAAATTGATCTGAGAATAAACTGCTAGAAGTGAAGTGCTCGTGGAGCTCTGTACCCTGCACTTTAATTTTCTGTTAATTATAAAATATAGATAGATTTGTTACTCGAGCTAATGTTGTAAATCCTTATCAGCTAGAAGAGGCTGTAAGAAATATGTTCCGCGGTGAGAACAACGTCGTAGCTCGCTTTGAGGTAGAACGAGGAAAAAATAGTTTGATCTTGCTGAGCAATCTTGAACTCGATCATATACTTCGACATGGAAAGATATTTGTCGAATACGACAAAGAAAACTTAAATATGTACGCAAATTGCTGCTTGACAAACAGCGAGGTAGAAAATATTTTAAACAGCAGGTGATTCGTAACAAAAGAAGATTTTGATGTTAAATCTTTTTGATAATGCTGATTTATAGGTACCATCTGCAACGAATGTTACTGACAGTGAAGAAATGTTAAAATGTCTTGCTGCTGATGAGATTGAAGAAAATAATATTTCATTACCAGTGACAGAGTTAGATGCTACAGCTTGTCTCGCAGGGTTTTTTTTTTAAATTAACACCACCTCCTCTACCTCGACGAATATTTTCTTTTTGTGACACAAACACAAACCTATGACATTAATATTTAATTTGGTCGGTATTAGTTCCTCGTACTGTTACTTGTAAATGACCATTATTTCTTTTAAATATAAAACCAACAACTTTATTTGTTTTAATATTTCTGATAATTCCTCTGTCGTTGGCCTTGTACAGATCATAAATCGGACATGGTTGAAACTCGTCTTGCAATGGCATGCCATATTTGTGAGCTGGCGCTTGATCAAGATCGAGTAAAAGATCATTGTCATATTACTGGTAAGTATCGCGGTCCAACACATGACAAATGTAATTTAATATATAGCGCACCAGATTTCATTCCTGTTGTCTTTCACAATTTTCGTTGATATGATTCTCATATTATGGTTGATGCGTTTGGCAATAAGGATATAATAAACCGTCTGAAAATTAATAACAACGATAAAATAAAGTGCATCTCAAACAACACTGAAAATTATATGTCAGTGACACTTGGCAAGTTAAGATTTATTGATAGTCTTCAGTTTATAGCAACAACGTTGGACGAGCTTGTAAAAGGCTGTGGTAAGTTTGATAATTTGACTGAACATTTCGGTGACAAGTCAAGCTTGTTAACAAGAAAAGGAATTTTTCCTTATGAGTATCTTGATGATTGGAGCAGATTTGATGAAACGAGTTTACCTGACAAAGATAAGTTTTACTCTCGGTTAAATCTTGAGAGTGTCAGCGATCGTAATTATGCTTATGCTAAATCGATATGGGACTCGTTCGGGTGCAAAAACTTCGGTGATTATCATGTATCTTATCACAAATGTGCTGTTGCTCGCAGATATATTTGAAAATTTCAGAGAAGTCAGCGCTGATAACTACGGACTCGACCCAATTTGGTATTCTTCAGCACCTGGACTAAGCTGGGACGCATTACTGAAACATAGCAAAATAAAACTAGTACTGTTAACAGATCCGGATATGTTCTGTTTCATCGAGCTGGGAATCAGAGGCGGAATACGTATCAAAACAAAAAATATGCAAAGGCTAATAATAAATATTTACACGACTATGATAATACAGCGCCATCAAGTTTTATAATCTATATCGACGCCAAAAATCAGAATAGATATTCGATGTCCGAGTCTATGACATATGGTGGTTTCAGATGGATCAGTGAAAAACAATTGTTTTGATGAAACAGATAAAATCGTAACAGCGGGATACGAGCATCCTGACATTAGTTATTTTGTTGAAGTTGATCTTGACCATCCTGTTGAGCTTCATGATAAGCACAATGATTATCCATTTTGTCCAGAATCAATGCTAATCGACTACAGTTTATTATCTGATGAACAGAGAAATTATTCGCAGTGTAACTCTATGTCAAACAATTCTGTTGTTCGAAAAGTAGTTCCTAATCTGCTTGACAAACGGAGATACATTTTACACTATAAAATTCTGAGACAGGCACTTGATCATGGTCTGATACTAAGAAAAGTTTATCAAGTTCTAAAATTTAATCAATCGAGATGGATGAAGGGTTATATTGACTAAAACACAGCACGACGAGCAGTTGCAAAAGCAGAATCTGAGAAAAACTTTTTTAAGCTAATGAACAACAGCATCTTCGGCAAGACTATGGAAAATATCAGCAAGCTAGTCAATATTGAGATTGTTAATAACATGGAACGTCGTAATAAACTTGTAATATCCGATGATTTTGTTAGTATTAAAATATTTAATGTGAACTTGGTAGCGATACATAAAAGAAAGACAAACTTGAAGAAGAACAAGCCAGTTTATGTCGGTATGGCAGTACTTGAGATATCAGAGAAGTTAATGCACTGGTTCCACTACGATTTTGTTAAGATTCAGAGGCCCGATGCAGAATTGTTATTTACAGACACTGATTCGCTAATGTACAAGATAGAATCTGGTGATATTTATCAAGAGTTTTACGATAACAGAGAACTATTTGATCTTTCAGATTATCCAAAAAACAGCTGATTTCACTGTGACAATAATAAAAAGTTATAGGAAAGTTTACGAATGAAAAACAAATTTGGTTCTCATTGTCGAATTTATCAGATTACGGAGTAAAATGTATTGCTTAAAACTAGTTGATTATAAAGTTAAAAATGAGCAAAAGGCGTCTAAAGAAATGTAGTAGGTAAGGTGATAGGATTCGATAATTATAAGGGTGCGTTAGACGGATTTTCTGGTTATGTTGTGATGATATCAATAAGATCAAACTGTCATAAAATTGAGACCGATGTTATCATAAAACCTGGTCTTTGTAATTTTGATGACAAGCGATATTGCTCTGATGGGATCAATACATTTGCGTTAGGATATAAAATGTTTGATGTCGACTTTAGCAAGGTGGATTTTTTGGATTGGTTATTAAAGTAAATTTTGTGTGAATGTCAAAAATAGGCATAGTAACATTTTGTGTGAATATTAAAAATAAATTGCTTGCGATTACATATAAAAACCGCAGTAGTCTTGATAAAGGGAATAGTTTCTGAGCCAACCCTATTTTGTTCGATGATTTCCCTGATAGGTCCTCGAGTTAGGTAATTGATAATGAAATCGACGCTGTTGCCTCAACAAAGTTGTTTTCGTAATTGTTTAGACTAACACGGGGGGAGGGGAGAGATTGGGGGTACAAAGTCATGCTGTCGTCCTAATACAAAATAGGGGGTTTGGCTCAGAAACGTCCTTTTAAAGACTACTCATGTATCCGAACGCCTCTGGGACGCTAGTAGAATCTTTGCATCCATTTTTTTATATCGACGATTACCATTGTCTGGTAAGTTATGTTTTTATGTGGGTTTAAGCGATATAGGAAATTATGCTGTAAATGCAAACTTTATAATTACATTTGTTGCTGATTTGATTGCATATCTGTCTACAAAAATTATTTAATTGCATATATGTCTACAATACTGATTTCCTAAAACAAAGAAAAAGTTTTTATACTGAGGATCAGTATAGATAAATAAATATATACATTGCTTGCTCTTTTTATAAGGTGCAACAGAGTGTTGACATGACGACTCCTGTGGCGTCATACTTTGAAATTGCACGTGCTGCTTAAGTAAATATTTTAATTGGACGCTTTTTATATTTTTAATAAAAATGTTATTTTTGCGGGTGGTTTGGTGTTTAAATCCATTCTTTAGATTTTTGATATATTATGTTTTGTACTTAGTAAATAGTCATGTAAGAATAGCTATCATACACGACTTGCCGTGTGCAAAGGTTTCCCACAGCACTCATGAAAAACTTTGAACCTTTCGACTTAAACAATTCCCTCAACTCAAACGTCTGTAGTTCTAATTAAAACATTGGACACATACACAATTTTTAAAAAGTCTACTGTCGAGACCTTGAATTCTCCATAATGCATAAAACGCTTTATCTCAGTAACGACAACATTGAGACCATAATCTTTTCTGCTAAAATTAATAAGCATCAGTCTTTGTCAATTGTAGATATGCATATCATACATGCAGCGATAAGATGTTTGTGCTCTAGAGAACTGTCCCCACCACCACCTCCAGCACACACTTTGTATCAGTGAAATATACTCGTCAACCCACTAATCGAAAGTGAACTATGCATGTACTGTATGCGCTGACTCCTGAATCAGACCTGCATAATCTTGAGTAGATACCGGCTGATAATGCGCGCTTAGGTCGGACCACTGGAACAAGCGGGAGTCATGTGATATTTATCTTCTGAATGAATGTTTCTTCTGACGGATTGTCGAAGTTTTGAATTGTTCCAGCTTATCTATATTGATATCAGATATGATTTCAAAGTTGGCCAGATGCTTGTCATCTTGTTTCTCCTTCCTATATCTAGATGGGGGTGCACTTGGTGTGTGCTGTCTCACAGAATCAGCACTGATTGCTGATAGTTGTATTAGAAAAGATTCTTTTAGACGTAAATGAAGGAGAGGATGTCGCACGTAAATGTACAAAGTTAAATTGTACCTAACGAAACAAGACGCCAAAGTGGGTTTCGGATTGCTCACTTGGCTGACGTCTTCAAAACCTGTGAACTGCACTGGCTGTTGGCCAAATATCCGAGTTACTACAATGCGTTCTGATATATAAAGGTTTTCATATTTAGGGCCGACCTTAGGCCGATTGGACCGATTTAATCGGGCCCCGCTCTCACAGGGGCCCGGCGCGTTGGTAATTTTTAAAAATATAAATGTAGCGAGAAAGTAATTTTAAAGCGATGGAAGAAAACTTTAAGTTCAATATCATATAAAACTTGTTTAGAAGTTTATTTCTAAATGCCGTGCTCACAGGGGCCCACGTGCGTTTGCTAAGGCCGTTACTGTTGTTATTGTGGGTTGTTTTTATTGTAATAATGCTACAATGTTGGATGGCGGATCGGCATCATTTATGCAGACTTGAAAGGTTCTATGCTATGATGCTTTCTATGAAATCGAGTAGACCTTTGTTGAATTGATTTTAGAAGTTAAATATTTTGCTAATTTTAGTAACCAAGGCCAAACTGAATAGTGGTTCAGCATAATTTGTGCAAAATTTAAAATCTTTCATGCTACGATTCTCTTGATTGTTTTGTTTCTAGTTCTGTTCGGCAGCTTTTAAGTGGCAGTCTTTTACAGTTTTTAATTTTTTTGTTTTTTATAATATTGGCGACCAAATTTGTTTGTTTATCGGCACGGTTTTACAATCTTCAAAGGTGTTCTTGCCATAATGCGTTCCATTAAATTTCGTAACATTCTATTTGGCAGTTTTTGTGCAGAAGTGATTTTAAAAAAAAATAACTTTAGTTATGTTGGCCATTTTTGATAATGGATTGGCACTATGTATATAAACAAGACAAACTTTTTATGCCATGATAATTTTTGTTGAATTTGGTTTAATTTTGCCCAGTGTTTTATTTTTTTTAGAAAAGTAATTTAAAAGTGCCACATTTGATGGCAGATCAGCGCCATTTGTGCAAATTTCAAAGACCTTCTCGTCTGTCTGATTCTGTAAGATTCTGTTTCGCGGTGTTTGAGAAGCCCTTTTAGATTGTTCTGTTTTTACTAACGGCAGCAATGTTAGATGGCAGATCGGTATCATTTGTATAAAATCGAATGGTCTTTAGTCATGTCTCTTTCTATCAAAGTTAGTCCAGTTCTTCAGAGCGGTTTTGTCAAGCTGTTTAATCTCTCTCTCTCTCTCTCTCTCTCTCTCTCTCTCTCTCTCTCTCTCTCTCTCTCTC
>JAECUM010012942.1:0-18201 GCA_016617855.1 Megalonaias nervosa
TTTTATAATGATCAAGAAATAATTGCTTACGTTCTAGATCTGTGAAATATTTATCGTAGCTAATCGCATTTTTTATAATACTTCGATTAGCGATGTATAAATCGAATAAGATACCATTTAAGTGTTTTATTGTTTCGATTATTTGCTGCTTTACACTTTCATTATAATGTTGTGATAATGAAATAAGTAAATTTCTTAAATCATTAAACGTTTTATCGTATTCGGGTTTAAGAGTATTTAAAAAACTTTTAATAAATTTTTCATTAACAACATCTAGATATAGCTCCAGATAATAATGGTAAAAGTATCTTGGGGATTCTTTTACCGTCAAAATCGGTAAAGTAAAAATAATCGTTGTTTGGGTCAGATCCAAAATTTATATCTCTCCATGGACGTTTTTCTCGATATTCTGGGTTTTTAATGAATTTTTCTTCACTCGTTTTAAATTCTTCTATTTTTGGTTCTGAAACTCCATTATAAACCGGTGGAACATCAGGCCATCCTAACACTGATCTAATTGAACTCTGATAAATATCTACGAGGTAATCAGGAGAATTTATTTCAATAACCGCTGATAGTGTTGGTTCGTGAACAGTAATCGCTATTTTAGATTCTTTCCCCGTGATAGATTTAATTCTGCGTTGGAATTCATCATTAATCTGTTCTATTTGATAACTACCCGTTGAAATTCCAACAACTTGCCAATCAGGTGTTCCATCCGGTTTATTTTTATTAGCAAATACCAGTGAATTATTTGGTTGTTGTCCACCAAACGGTTTTGACCTGATATTAGGCCAGCTATGATAAACTCGTAATTGCGCTAATGCTATTTCCTTTGCTGGAATTGCAGTCGGAAAATTAACGCTAAATTCAGGATTGGTTGAACTTAATGATATCATAGTAGTTTTTGACGGCGTTGTATTAGCTACGATCTGCTGAAGTAATTCTCGCGACTCTGACATTATTATTATCGTTATTATTTAATTCTCCATCTTTCCGTTATTGTCACTAGCGATTATGAATGCTTCATCGTAGGTTTTCATTATCGTTACGAACTCCTCATTGGATATTTTACCATCACCGAGATACGCTGAAATATACGAGCATAATTTAGTGTATGCGGCTGTTGCTGTGTGCAATTTCATTATGTACTCGTTTAGTTTATTATTCGTACACGTAGATATTTTCTTAGCGATAATACTGAAAATACCTGCGCATGTTGTTGCCGTTGAAACTATAATCGTTACAACTGCAGGCGCCGTCATCGTTATTGTTGATAATAATAATCCAGTTCCAGCAATAACAGCAGAAACCGAGTATACCATTATATCAATAACAACCATACGACGACGATATTTTTTTACCTTTATCGTGTAATTGTCGATGATATTTTTTAGTTTAGTTTGACACTCACATACTTGAGCGTATCTGTGACGTTGAACGTCGATAAACGACTCTTGATTCATTATATTTATCTAGGTAACTAATTGAGGAGTTTCACATACAAATTCAATACACCACCAATAAGTCGCTGCGGTTAACTTTTTATCATCCGCTATCAGCATAAACGTTTCCTCGACATCCTTATTTAACACTATAGACACAATTCCAGAAAAATCATCGGTTGAATAACGCCATGGAAATGTGGTAAATATAGTAAATTTTGCACTGCTAAACACAGATAATCTATATACACCAGTGACCTCTGCAGTGTGTTTAAAAGTGTTATTTTCCTGCGACCATGTTGCATTTCCTGATGCGACTGTGTACACGATATTGTTAGCTCGTCCGTGAGGAATTTTAACGAGATTAGTTTTTTGAATAATATTAGGAATACCACTAATGATATCATTGAGTCTTGCGTTAATGTCAACGAGATTAATAATAACAGTTGGTGGAGTTCCAAAAAATTCGTTAATAACTCTGTTTACATTTCTACGAAAATTTAGAAATGTTAGTATGTGATTATTATAATCAGTTTTAAATTTATCAATTCCATCATTGATTGTCGTTAACGAAGTCGTTATTGGAATTTCCCTATCGTCGACGTATTTCTTCGTTGCGGCGTCGAAATCTGTTTCTGGTGTTCTCAGATTATTAATACCATTATTATTCATGTCGAGAAATGCACGCATTATACCACCGCGCACTGACACGTATTTGGATTCTTGATCATCGACATATTTTTTTGTTGCTGCGTCTGTATCTGCTATTGGCTCTCCAAGATATGTAATTTTTCTTCTTGACATAATAATGTCACCTGTAAATATATCACCAGTTTTCTTAACATAATCGTTAACCGACTTACCGGAATCCTGTATTTTACCCTGATCAGTGAAAGTAACGATACTATTAACAACCGCGGTGGGAATTCGTATAAGTACATCTGGTAGTTGTATGTTACTCGTTTTTAATCGTCCTTGTTTGTCCTGAAAAACGACGACTTCATTTTGATCCACACTTGTGATATTTAATAAATCATCGATTTCATTTCTGAGCTGATCAAGAGTTGCATATTTAGATAAATCGACCTTCTGAGTTTTACCTGAGGATCTTTCGTAAATATCTACCATTTTATTTACTGATATCAGTTTAAGTGTTATGACGTAGTGTAGTGAACGCGTGCACGACTTTATGAGGCGGTGCTGTTGATTTTGATACAGCATCAAGCACAGCGAGGGTTTCACGACCGCATATTGGAGGATCAGTTATTTTTGTGTTGGTAGCGTTGAATACCAGATTGGAATATCGCCGGTAACGTACTCTAAAAATTCTTTTGGTGGTGCTAATCCATACGAATCGAAATAAATAATTCCACGTGGATCAATTGCATATCCGACCCAGTGCGTGCCTGGGCCAGAGTTTTTATCGAGATTAATGATACCAGTTTCAATATTGTTTGGTTTTTTAGGTAATTGATCGCGCATAAAACACCTCTGAAATTTTTTATTTTTAATTGCTTAGCAGCATTAAGTAAATCAAAATTGGACATGGGTGATATTAGTAAACTGTCCCGGGAAGTCTTAGACCCTTTCCGTACCACGAATACGGGGTCCTTGGTAATCTTAGACCCTTTCCGTACCACGAATACGGGGTTCCTGGTAGTCTTAGACCTTTTCCCTTTTTTTTGATTCCTTGTCCGGTTGCTTTCTTTAATGCCATTCCAGCAGCAGTTCCAACAGCACCTAGCGCAGCTGCTTTTGCAACAGCTGGGGCTGCAGCGGCTATTAATGCTGGTATAGCTGCGAGAAGTGGAAATATATCACCCGATTTAGCAATGTTTTTGATGGCACCCGCAGAAAGATTAAGTTTTATGCCATTATTTGATTTTTTAGCTTCATTGAAGTTTTTGAACTGATGCTCGGTCAACGATAGTTTATTTGCACCGGTCATTTGTTCTCGCTTTAGCGATATTTTTATTCCACAGTTATTTGTTTATGCTGATTGTAGCTTTTTAATCTGACCAGGAGTCAGACTCACACTAACGTGATGATATGACATTATTAATATTATGAACGATCTAATTACATGTTTATTTACATATTTTCTACTGGAGCATCAATAACTCTCATTCGTCCACCAACACCTTCGAGTAACATCGATTTATCGCTGAGTATAACAGCAATTGCTCTGTAATTGACAATATCTCCTCGAGTCACACGAGCTCGAAAATGAATATCAACTACTGATTGTCTGGTTAAATCTAAGTGTTCTAGTGAAAAGTAATAAATCGGATACAGCGTTGTAAAATCACGCTGCGATATTTGTAAACCAGTATCAACATTTTGATCACGACCCATGAATGTCATTAATCGATGATATGCACGTGCTACATGATTATTTGCAAAATTCAGTAATATATCCTCGGATGGTTCTTGATGTCTATTTATCCTTAATGAAACCTCAGAAACACCGAGTTGGTCAAATATCATGTGACTATGTGTTTGCGAGTTTATTCGTGCAGTATTTTGAAACGCAATAAATATGTGTCGTGGTGCAGAAACACCTTGCTGAGAAGCTATCTGCCATGTAAATAAACCATCAATTGCACTCTGAACAGCATCTGTGGTCATTGTTAACCATGATAACGTTGATTTACCGCCTTGACTCATAAAAGATAACAACCGGTCTTCTTCAGATATCGAGGGAGTCATCACTGGCATCCACAGTGAAAGTTTTGTTAGTACTACTTTGCCATGAAGTGCCCTGGTTGCAGCATCATCAGCTCCCACAGCGTGCCACATTGCATCATTATCATCGCCTTTTCGCACAAGTACAACTGTGTGTTTGGCTCCAAAAATAACCTTTCTAACATTTCTGCAGAATCCAAATATGTGTGACAGTGGAATTGCACAAGAAAACCTTTCATCATCACCAAGCATTGCTCTACGAGATGCAAATCCCAAGTTGAAGTTTTCATTCATTGATGCAACTTCAGTTCCAGCTGCATTCATTGTTACATTCCTCTGTTCGGGTTGATCAGTTGTGTCCTTTGCAAACATCATTGTTGGACCAGCCGATCTTGAATAATCATCGCTGTATCTTGCAAGGCCTAGTATTGTCGTGGCAACATCAACATCTTTCTGGATTGATTCAATATTTTTTCCATCAATCATGTACGTAGCGCTATCAAACAAAGCCATAATACCGTTATTCACAAAACCAAATCGATCACCAATTCCATAATCTGTGTTATCTGTTTTTAAAAGTCTACCTTCGACTTCAATAAATGCTTCAGCGGGTAAGAAATATCTACTTGTATCCTGAACCTGTAGTTCGATTCGTCCACGCTGATCTGGAATTCGTGCGTCGTAAGAATAATACTGATAATCGCGCACAGACTCATCTTTGAGAACTGGTGCATCCATGTCAAACGCGGGGTCAGATACGCGCTTAAACATCTTTATTATTATCGTCTTCGTCTAACTCGAAGACCACTTCCTGCTATCAGACTAGCGGTTATATTTTTTTCCTTTTCCGACATCGGGATATCAGCTAACTCCGCTAGTTTTTGATTAGCTGCTTGATTTATTATTTTACTTACACTTGCGGGCATCACTTCAGTGCTAGGTAATTTCACAGGTTGAGGTCGGGCGCTTGTGGTCTGCGTATTAATCGTGATAGTCTATCTTTAATTGCTGAGAATGCTTTGCTAGCAAGATTACCAACAGCGCCTATACCTTTTTCACGAACAACATCAATAGCTTTCATTCCTAACTGCTTTGCAATCGGTATTGCTTTTGGGGCTATCCTTCTAAACAGACCCTGAACAACATCACCTAATCCATCTCCGTAGGTCTTTTGTATACAGGTAATCGAGAGTTTATTACCCTGACCATGGTAGGTCCACGAGTATTGTGTATGATCATTTTATTATTAAGTGACTTTATCACTAATTACATACTTAGTCACTATGATAATCATAAGTGACATCGTCACTGATTTCATTAATAAGAGACCGATATACATTAATATCCATGATACCGCCTGTAAATAATCGTTTACAAATATCAGCTACTTCATTAATGATTTCTGGAGAATTATTACCAGCTCGTTTTCCTCCAATGAGAATTTCTAATCGATCGACATCAGCAAGGACATTATTGGGACAAGTAATAAAACCACTTCCTAGACCACTTCCAGTTGTTTCGGGAACGTCTTGAAATTCTTCTTCTTCTTCTTCCTTACTTGGTTTTGGTGGTTTCTTTTTACTTGGTTTCGGTGGTGTTTTTGGTAATTCTGGATAATCACGAAGTGATTGCTCAAATGGTTTTGGTGTTTTTTTGTTGGAATCGTTTTTGTTCTTGTTCATGTTGTTGTAGCTTTTGTTGCATTTGTTGTGTTTGTTGTTGTTTTTGTTGTTCTTTTTGTTGTATCTTTTGTTGTCGTTTTTGTTCTTCCTCCATTAATCTTGATTGAATTAAATTATTAATTTTCCCAATATAATCACTATATAATGGATCATCATCTCTAGCTTGTTCAACATCCATATATATGCGATATAAATATTTTCGCCATTGTCTATTGTTTTTAATATCTTTTACGTGTTCAGGTTTCAATAATTTACCTCTTTGACTAAAACTATCCACAGCAAACTCAGCTAGTTGATCTGGTTTCAATTTATTAATTATCTTAATAGTTTTTTCATCAAATTTATTTATCAATTCAGCAGTATTTAGAGCTACTGATTTTGGTTCAAGGGCTGGTGCTTCAGCACCTTTTGCTTCATCATCTTCAGGTTGATCTTCATCCTCAGGTATTTCCGGAACTGGCATCGCAGCAGCTATTTCGGCTGGAAGTTCACGTAAAATCTTTTTTGTCTTTTTTGTTCTTCTTGCTATTTTTTTAGTTCTTTCTGCTATTTTTCCAGTTGCTTCAGCGGTTTTCTCTAACACAGGTTGAATATCTTTAGTCGTCTCAGTGATAGGTTTAAATAATTTTTTGTATCCTCTTCAAATTCAACTTGAGATTCCTGACGCGATTGTAGTTGTTGCTTAACAGAATCACGAACGGGTAGATATTTTTTAATTGCCTCTAGTCGCCCTCGAGCTAATTTAGCTGAATATGGTTCTCCAATACTCATTATTGATAATATCTATAATGGCTGTTTAATTTATAGCAGCAGAGAGGGTGGACGACAAACGTATGTGACCAGCACGTGAAAAAATTTGGTCAATTAGAGAAGTTTTCATTATTAAGACAAAAACTTTTTTTTCAGCCTTCGTAGGAACCCTTAAATTTCAAAAATAAGGTCTCTAAAAAGTTGTAGGGTCCACCATTTTTCATTATTAAGACAAAAAATTTTTTTTTAGCCTTCGTAGGAACCCTTAAATTTTAAAAATAAGGTCTCTACAAAGTTGTAGGGTCCACCCTCTCAGCTGCTAACAGTAATTACATGTTGAACATGACTACGATCCAAATTGCTATGATTCAAAAGCTAGATAACTATTGAGGCATGTACTGAATCTGAGATATAGTTTATATATTTTGAGACCTAGATATTTATGCATTTTCCTTGATTAGATCAGTAATACTACAATTACTCAAATGGCTATTGTTTGTGTTCACTACAGTATCTATCTTATTAAAAAAAAAAGGTTTTTCGTGGAAATTTTATTTCATACAATGTTTCTTTGTCATTACAATTAATTACAATGATTTATCATAAACAAATTGAATATCAACATAATAGATGCAGAAGGAAGAGTAAAAGATTTTAATGGAATATCTGTAATATATATTTGCCATGTGAGATAAATAATAAAACAATGATAAATATCTCTGAGAGGCCTTAGTGATTTAAGTTTATGTTTCAACTTTGAGACCAAAAAAAGTAACTGTATCAATATGAGCAGCAGAGAGGCTGAACTCTACAACTTTTTTAGAGAGCTCCGTTTGCAAAAATAAGGGTTCTACGAAAAGTGAAAAATAAGGTCAATAATCTCAAACCGAAGCCGTTAACCGAGTATATTTCCATGCAACGGGAAACAGATCTGATTAGCTTTTTTGTTACCCCGCGCTATTTTTTTCAAATTTTAGGCGTGCTCGTTTGCGTAGCCGCACACGAACGTGTTGTCGTCGGCCTCTCTGCTGCTGTAATTAACCAAAAATTTTATCAATACCTATACGATACCTAGATCTGGAGTCACATAAATTTATCGTTATAAATCCAAACGGGGTAGCTTGAGCTTGTGCAAAGAAGTTTTTTAATTTAATTAAATCCATGTCCCCTGAACACCAAGTCTGATGAATGTTTCGTAACGTATGTGTATCGACTCCGCTAAACACAACTAAAACGTTACAGTTATCTCTGATCACTTTAGGTATTTGTGTATACCGCAGGCTAACATAAATTACATCTGTGTTTTTTATGTCTGCCTCGGGAAAATATCCGAGCTGGATTTGATTGTTTGTCCAGCATCACATCATCGTATACTACGAGATTATTAATACGTCCATCGAGGTCATCTACGGATGGAGCTTCATCAATATCGTTGATAAATTCAACAACACTATCATTGTCGCCGTCTTCCATTTTCATTAAAATCCTTTAAAACGTTTTAACATCGTTGATCATCTACAGATGGTGCCACTAAACACAACTTATCCCACTTGAGCCATCTCATTATCAGACTAAGCAACAATTGTGTTTTACCACTTCCAGATGGTCCAATTATTATCATCCTTATAGAATTTGGTAGTGCTGGATGATGTTTAAGTGGCTCACGCGCTCGTGTCGCTGAGAAGTCAATTATGTCCATATAATTTATATTATTTATGGATCTATATTTTGTTCGATGTAGAGCACCCACGTCCACCAGTGGATTAACTACAGTGACAACTAAAGATAAAAAACTTGCTCTCACAGGTAAATGTGAAAAATGTGGCACAAAAAAAATTTAGATTTATATCGTCGAAAACAAAAACCGGCGGTGACATTGCTACGTCGCTGGGAAAATTACCAGGAACTCCATGGGCCAAGTACCCTGGTGAGAAACATCTGCCTGGCTATAATTAATGTGGTGCTGGAACTCGTCTTGATATCCGACTCGATACCCAAGACCAACCAAAACCTGGAGAGTATCCAATAAACGCAATTGATCAAGCGTGTCATATTCATGATGTTGCGTATAAAAGCAAGGATTTACAACAACGGCACGTCGCAGACGTGAAGTTGATTCATGCGTTAAATTCTATACCTGATAAATCTCTCAGAGAAAAACTTGCAAGCTTCCTAGTAAAATCTGCGATGAAAGGTAAACTGATGCTAGGGGCTGGTAATTAATCAACTGATCATTATTATAATAATGGAATCGGTTTATTATAGTGCAAGAGGATATTGGAGAGGCAGAGCAGCGATTAGTAAACTTGCTGATGCAGCAAAAGTCTCACATGTTGTTGCTGCAAATTGGTTAGCACGACAGGCAATATGGCAAATCTATCTACGTCCACCTAAAAAAATTCAGTACGCGTATTTTGATGTCAGCGTTCCCAGTGAAGTTCATCAAGCAGATATTTTGTTTTTACCTCACGATACTATTAAAATTGGTAGACGTCGATCACGCACATACAAATACGCGTTAACTGTGCCCTACTTGTGGACAAGGCATACTTACCAATAATGCCAAGGCGCACGTCGGTTCAGGAAAAAAGCGATGTCACATTTGTCGCCAAGTCGTGAACTTGGAACGCCAATGCTACATTCAAAAACACCAATCCCAACATGAAGAAGAAGATAATGACCAGAAGAAAGGCCATTTCATCTTTTTCGATTTCGAATGCATGCAAGAGACTGGCATTTACACTCCTAATTTCTGCGTGGCTCATCAAGCGTGTGAGAAGTGCATCCAAGAGCCTATCTTTAGTCATTGGCCTCACTGTAGCAAGATTCTTGGAGGACGTGAAAAAATCTTTCGGGGACCGAACACGCTGGTCGATTTTGCCCAATGGATCTTAGACCCTATTGACGAGACGTGGAGCCAAGAAGAAATCGAACGTTACGGAGATTCTCATCACTATGTCACAGTGATGGCTCACAATTTTTCGGGATACGATGGGCAATTTCTCCTCAGATGCTATACCGAACAAAGTTTCCATGCAAGTGGATCAAATGCAGTTTAAAGATTCGATGAGTTACTTGGCCATCCCTTTGAGTCGCATGCCTAAAACATTTGGAATGACAGAGATGGTCAAAGGCTATTTTCCACACTTTTTCAATACCAAAGCCAATCAACACGCCGTTCTACCCCATTTGCCCGAGGCTTACTACTATGACACCGACAACATGCGTACCGAACAACGAGAAGCTTTCTACGCATGGTACCAGACTTACGTCTCGGACCCTTTAGACTTTCAGGAAGAAATGTTAAAATATTGTCGTTCCGACGTTGACATTTTACGGCGTTGCTGTGGAAAATTTCGAGACCATCGGAAGGTATTCGGTGGATGGTTGGGACATAGAAAACCCCTAAATCGTGTACGAGTTTAACGGCTGCTTATTTCACCGATGCCCCATCTGTTACTCTCAACGCAACACTAAAAATCAGTTTTCACAACGAACCATGGAAGACTTGTACCAGGCCACTTGTCAGCGGCAATTGAAGTTAGAAGAGCAAGGATACCAAGTGGTAGAAATGTGGGAACACGAGTACGATCACCGTTTGAAAACCGATCCCGAGTTTAATCGCATCGTGGAAAGTTACAAGCTGGTGGACCCACTGAACCCAAGGGACAGTTTGTACGGAGGACGGACGAATGCCACCTGTTTGCTGTACCAAGCCGACGAAGAGAAAGGAGAGGAAATCAAATACTTGGACGTGTGTTCTCTGTATCCGTACGTGTGCAAATACTGTCACTTTCCCGCAGGGCACCTGCAATTGCTGACGGAACACATTGACCTGGACAACATTCGCCAATACGAAGGAGCAGCAGAGAGGGTGGACCCTACAACTTTTTAGAGACCTTATTTTTGAAAATTAAGGGTTCCTACGAAGGCTAAAAAAAAGTTTTTGTCTTAATAGTAAAAACTTCTTTAATTGACCAGATTTTTTCTGATTTTTTCACAATCTGGTCACTACGCGTATGTCGTCCACCCTCTCTTCTGCTATAAATTAAACAGCCAGTATAGATATTATCAATAATGAGTATTGGAGAACCACACTCAGCTAAATTAACTCGAGAGCGACTAGAGGCAATTAAAAAATATCTACCCGTTCGTGATTCTGTTAAGCAACAACTACAATCGCGTCAGGAATCTCAAGTTGAATTTGAAGAGGATACAAAAAAATTATTTAAACCTATCACTGAGACCACTAAAGGTATTCAACCTGTGTTAGAGAAAACCGCTGAAGCAACTGGAAAAATAGCAGAAGGAACTGAAAAAATAGCAAGAAGAACAAAAAAAACCAAACAAAATTTACGTGAACTTCCAGCCGAAATAGCTGCTGCGATGCCAGTCCCGGAAATACCTGAGGATGAAGATCAACCTGAAGGTGCTGCAGCACCAGCTCCTAAACCAAAATCAGCAGGTCATATAAGTACTGCTGAATTGATAAATAAATTTGATGAAGAAATTATTAAGGCAATTAATAAATTGAACCGAGATGGACTAGCTGAGTTTGCTCTGGATAGTTTTGGTCAAAGAAGTAAATTAATGAAACCTGAACACACTAAAGATATTAAAAACGGTGAACAATGGTACAAATATTTATATCGCATACGTATGAATGTTGAACAAGCTAGAGATAATGATTCATTATATCAGGATTATGTTAGGGAAATTGATAATTTAATTCAATCAAGAAGAGAGGAGATAAAACAACAAGAACAACAACAACGAGAACAACGAGCACAACAACTACAACAAAAGCTACGACAACGAGAACAAGAACGACAAGAAGAAATAAAACGATTAGAACAAAAGCTACAAAACAACTACAAGAAAAAAAAAACGATTACAACCAGTCCAAACAACAGGTAAGGAAGAAGAAGAAGAATTTCAAGACGCTCCCGGAGCAACTGGAAGTGGTCTAGGAAGTGGTCTTATTACTTGTCCCAATAACGTTCTTGCTGACGTTAATCGACTAGAAATCCTCATTGGAGGAAAACGAGCTGGTAATAATTCCCCAGAAATCATTAATGAAGCATCTGATATTTGCAAACGATTATTTACAGGCGGTATCATGGATATTAATGTATATCGGTCTCTCATTAATGAAATCGCCGATGATTATCATAGTGACTAAGTATGTAATTAGTTATAAAGTCACTTAATAATAAAATGATCATACACAATACTCGTGGACCTACCATGGTCAGGGTAATAAATTCTCGATTACCAGTATACAAAACGACCTACGGAGATGGACTAGGTGATGTTGTTCAGGGTCTGTTTAGAAGAATAGCTCCAAAAGCAATACCGATTGCAAAGCAGCTAGGAATGAAAGCTATTGATGTTGTTCGTGAAAAAGTTATAGGCGCTGTTGGTAATATTGCTAGCAAAGCATTCTCAGCAATCAAAGATAGACTATCAAGATTAACACGCAGACCACAAGCGACCCGACCTCAACCTGTGAAATTACCTAGCACTGAAGTGATGCCAGTAAATGTAAGTAAAATAATAAATCAAGCAGCTAATCAAAAACTAGCGGAGTTGGCTGATATAACAATGTCGGAAAAGGAAAAAAATATAACCGCTAGTCTGATAGCAGGAAGTGGTCTCACTTCCCGAAGTGGTCTTCGAGTTAGACGAAGACGATAATAATAAAGATGTTTAAGCGTGTATCTGACCCCGCGTTTGACATGGACGCACCAGTTCTCAAAGATGAGTCTGTGCGCGATTATCAGTACTATTCTTATGACGCTCGAATTCCAGATCAGCGTGGACGAATTGAACTACAAGTTCAGGATACAAGTAGGTATTTCTTACCCGCTGGAGCATTTATTGAAGTCGAAGGTGAAATTATAAATAACGTTAATCCTGCAGCACCAGTACCATACGCCGCTGATGTTAGTGTCGGCTTTGTTAATAATGGTATTATGGCGTTATTTGATAGCGCAACGTACATGATTGACGGAAAAAATATTGAATCAATCCAGAAAGACGTCGACGTTGCCACGACAATACTAGGTCTTGCAAGATACAGCGACGATTACTCAAGATCAGCTGGTTCATCAATGATGTTTGTAAAAGATACTTCTGATTTTCCAGAGTACAGACAATATGATATAGGACGACCACAGAATCATGCTAGAACCGTCGGTGCGGATGTACAAAATATAATTATTAATGTAGATGAAGAATTTAACCTAGGATTTAGATCACGTCGAGCAATGTTAAAAGGTGATAGGAGAGCATTTTCATGTGCGATTCCACTGTCACATATCTTTGGATTCTGTAGAAATGTCAGAAAAGTCATTTTCGGAGCTAAGCACACAGTTGTACTTGTACGAAAAGGCGATGATAATGATGTAATATGGCGACCTGCTGGTGATGCTGGTAAAGTAATTCTTACAAAATTTTCCCTGTGGATGCCAGTGATGACTCCAACAATATCTGAAGAAGATCGGTTACTATCTTTTATGAGTCAAGGCGGTATATCATCGTCTTATGTCGTTCATGGGACGTGATCAAAATATTGATACTGGTTTACAAATATCGCAGCTAGATTTTACATCGCTGTATCCGATTTATTACTTTTCACTAGAACATTTAGATTTAACCAGACAATCAGTAGTTGATATACATTTTCGAGCTCGTGTGAATCGAGGAGTTATTGCAAATTACAGAGCAATTGCAGTTATAAATAAATCGATGTTACTCGAAGGTGTTGGTGGTCGCATGAGAGTTATTGATGCCCCAGTAGAAAATATGTAAATAAACATGTAATTAGATCGTTCATAATATTAATAATGTCATATCATCATGTTAGTGTGAGTCTGACTCCTGGTCAGATTAAAAAGCTGCAATCAGCATCAAAAAATAACTATGGAATAAAAATATCGCTAAATCGAGAACAGATGACCGGTGCAAATAAACTATCGTTGACCGAGCGTCAGTTCAAAAACTTCAGTGACGCTAAAAAATCAAATAAAGGCGTCAAACTTAATCTTTCTGCGGGCGCCATCAAGGACATCGCTAAATCGGGTGGTATATTTCCGCTTCTCGCAGCTATACCAGCATTAATAGCCGCTGCAGCCCCAGCTGTTGCAAAAGCAGCTGCATTAGGTGCTGTTGGAACTGCTGCTGGAATGGCGTTAAAGAAAGCAACCGGACAAGGAATCAAAAAAAAAGGAAAAGGTCTAAGACTACCAGGGACCCCGTATTCGTGGTACGGAAAGGGTCTAAGATTACCAGGAACCCCGTATTCGTGGTACGGAAAGGGTCTAAGACTTCCCGGGACAGTTTACTAATATCACCCATGTCCAATTTTGATTTATTTAATGCTGCTAAGCAATTAAAAATAAAAAATTTCAGAGGTGTTTTTATGCGCGATCAATTACCTAAAAAACCAAACAATATTGAAACTGGTATCATTAATCTCGATAAAAACTCTGGTCCAGGCACGCACTGGGTAGGATATGCAATTGATCCACGTGGAATTATTTATTTCGATTCGTATGGATTAGCACCACCAAAAGAATTTTTAAAGTACGTTACCGGCGATATTCCAATCTGGTATTCAACGCTACCAACACAAAAAATAACTGATCCTCCAATATGCGGTCGTGAAACCCTCGCTGTGCTTGATGCTGTATCAAAATCAACAGCACCGCCTCATAAAGTCTTGCTCGCGTTCACTACACTACGTCATAACACTTAGACAGATATCAGTAAATATAATGGTAGATATTTATGGAAGATCTACTCGCAAAGATAAGAAGAAGGTCGATTTATCTAAATATGCAACTCTTGATCAGCTCAGAAATGAAATCGATGATTTATTAAATATCACAAGTGTGGATCAAAATGAAGTCGTCGTTTTTCAGGACAAACAAGGACGATTAAAAACGAGTAACATACAACTACTAGATGTACTTGTACGAATTCCCACCGCGGTTGTTAATAATATCGTTACTTTCACTGATCAAGGTAAAATACAGGATTCCGGTAAATCGGTTAACGACTATGTTAAGAAAACTGGTGATGTATTTACAGGTGACATTATTATGTCAAGAAGAAAAATTACATATCTTGGAGATCCAATCGCAGATACAGGCGCAGCAACAAAAAAATATGTCGATGATCAAGAATCCAAGTACGTGTCAGTGCGCGGTGGTATAATGCGTGCATTTCTCGACATGAACAACAACGGTATTAATAATCTCAGAACACCAGAAACAGATTTCGACGCCGCAACGAAGAAATACGTCGACGATAAGGAAATTCCAATAATGACTTCGTTAACGACGATCAATGATGGAATTGCTACATTTAGAACTGATTATATTAATCACGTACAAACATTTCTAAATTTTCGTAGAAATGTAAACAGATCTATTAATGATTTTTTGGAACTCCACCAAATGTTATTATTAATCTCGCTGACATTAACATGAAAATCAACGATATTGTTAGTGGAATTCCTAATATCATTGAAAAAACGAATCTTATTAAAATTCCTCACAAGCAGATCTTCAACGTAGTATGCACAGTAGCATCAGGATTAGGAGTATGGACACTGCAAGATAATAATCTCAAACACACCGCAGAAGTCACTGGCGTATACAGACTATCCGTATTTAGTAGTGCAAAATTCAGTATATTTACTACATTTCCATGGCGTTATTCAAACGATACTTTTTCTGGAGTTGTATCCGTTATAATAAATAAAGATGCGGAAGAAACATTTCTGCTGGAAGCATCTGATAAAAATTTAACCAGAGCATTATACTGGTGGTGCTTGGAATTTGTATGTGAAACTCCTCAATTAGTTATCTAGATAAGTATAATGACTCAAGAGTCATTTATCGATGTTCAACGTCACAGATACGCTCATGTATGTGAGTGTCAAACTAAACTAAAAAATATCATCGACGATTACACGATAAAGGTAAAAAAATATCGGCGACGTATGGTTGTTATTGATATAATGGTATACTCGGTTTCTGCTGTTGTTGCTGGAACTGGATTATTACTATCAACAATAACGATGACAGCGCCTGCAGTTGTAACAATTATAGTTTCAACGGCAACAACATGCGCAGGTATTTTCAGTATTATCGCTAAGAAAATATCTACGTGTACAAATGATAAATTAAACGAGTACATAATGAAATTGCACACAGCAACAGCCACCTACACTAAATTATGCTCGTATCTTTCAGCGTATCTCAGTGATGGTAAAATATCTGATGAGGAGTTCGTAACGATAATGAAAACCTACGATGAAGCATTCATAATCGCTAGTGACAATAACGGAAAGATGGAGAATTAAATAATAACGATAATAATAATGTCAGAGTCGCGAGAATTACTTCAGCAGATCGTAGCTAATACAACGCCGTCAAAAACTACTATGATATCATTAAGTTCAACCAATCCTGAATTTAGCGTTAATTTTCCAACTGCAATTCCAGCAAAGGAAATAGCGCTAGCGCAGCTTCGAGTTTATCATAGCTGGCCAAATATCAGGCCAAAACCATTTGGTGGACAACCAGCAAATAATTCACTGGTATTTGCGAATAAAAATAAACCTGATGGAACACCTGATTGGCAAGTTGTTGGAATTACAACGGGTAGTTATGAAATAGAACAGATCAACAATGAATTTCAACGTAGAATTAAATCTATCACAGGGAAAGAATCTGAAATAGCGATCACTGTTCACAAACCAACATTATCAGCGGTTATTGAAATAAATTCTCCTGATTACCTCGTAGATATTTATCAGAGTTCGATTAGA
The DNA here is from genome assembly GCA_016617855.1 of Megalonaias nervosa. Classification (NCBI taxonomy): domain Eukaryota; kingdom Metazoa; phylum Mollusca; class Bivalvia; order Unionida; family Unionidae; genus Megalonaias; species Megalonaias nervosa. The sequence continues at coordinate 16,404 of JAECUM010012942.1, forward strand.
TCAGTGTTAGGATGGCCTGAAGTCGCACCTGTTTATAATGGAGTTTCAGAACCAACTAAAGATGAGTTTAAAACGAGTGAAGAAAAATTCATTAAAAATCCAGAATATCGAGGAAAAAATCCATGGAATCGTATACTATTTGGAATTCCAAACGACGATAGATATTACTTTACCGATTTTGACGGTAAAAGGATCCCCAAGATGACTAGAGTAGTATTTAATGTTATTGTTACGCCAGGGGCGCGAGATCGAGATACTGTTGATGAAGAATTTATTAAACGGTTTTTAGATACTCTTAAACCTGAATACGATAAAACGTTTAATGATTTAAGAAATTTACTTATTTCATTATCACAACATTACAACGATAACGTAAAGCAGCAAATAATCGAGTCAATAAAACACTTAAATGGGATCTTATTCGATTTATACATCGCCAATCGAAGTATTATAAACATTGCGACTAAACTCGATGGAAATCTTTACACAGATCAAGAGCGTAAACAGTTATTTCTTGATCATTATAAAATAACAGAAAAAGATTTACAAACATTTGTTATACCAGATTTAAGTAACGCTGAAATGAAGAAATCATTAAATGATCTTATTGAAGAATATTATCCGGGAGTAATTGAATCGTGGAGAAAAATAGCCCCACCACCGGTTATACTAAAACATAATAACAATCCCTTTGGTGCCGGACGTCATATATCGCCAGGCATTGTAAATATAACAACAACAATTGCAGTCAATCTGGTATGTGACGTAATTGATGACAGTTATCAAGTAGATCTTTCAAAATCTAACCAGGCTCAACAGGGGTATATACTATATTCATTTAGCCCTAAAGATCCGCCCGGTTGGTTAATTGTATCTGAGCCAATTAACCCGGTTTATTTACGTGTACACAATCCATTTCTGACAAGAATAAATTTCAAACTCACCGACCAGGCAGGAAACATTTTGGATCTAAGACAAGAATCTCTTAATATTAATTTGTATATACGCTCATAGAACGTCTGATTATTTAATCAGAGGGACAAAAAAAATAATCTGATTAGTAAATACATGAATAATAATCAATTTCTATGATTAAAGCAATTGTGTATATAATAAAGCGAGATAACTCGGCTATCTCTCTCTGCGGAGTAAATTGAGCGATTATTTCCCTTACTACTACGTCGTTACCTGTACAAACCCAGTTGTATATACGTGTATAGCGTATTAGTCCGTCTGTCTGTTACATTAACGAACTATAACTTATACGTGCAAATTATTTTATGAATTTTGAAAAACTGAAGTACAGTTCTACATTCTATTAGTAATACAAGCTCTGTGAGACAGCACAAATATTTTATATATACTTAAATTTAACTGTATTATTGATAAGAGAGCGATGGCCGAAGTGGTAAGACGGTTGGACGTAGATCGAAGTTGTGCAGACTCTCGTGTGTTCGAGTCTTCAAAAATGCTAAAGATATTATCTTGCATTTGGCGACTGATGCTATTTAATTAGGGGAACCCGGAGAATTTCCTCGATATCCACAACAGACAAAATACACTCTCCTATCATACACCCTTGAGGGGTGTACCTTTTACACTCCCGGGGTTTTGTATGGGGGGAGAGTGTACAAAATCTGTTGGACGTAGACAAGATTCCCCCGTCGTCACCATTTGTATATATTCATGTTCATACAATCATAATCATCTGTATATAATCATCACCATTTGTATATATTCATGTTCATACAATCATAATCATCTGTATATAATCATCACCATTTGTATATATTCATGT
>JAECUM010012943.1:0-54315 GCA_016617855.1 Megalonaias nervosa
GTGCGTCCATGTCAAATGCGGGATCAGATATTCGCTTAAACATCTTTATTATATTTATTATCGTCTAAAACGAAGATTACTTCGGGAAGTGAGACCACTTAGGGAAGTGAAACCACTTCCTGCTATCAGACTAGCAGTTATATTTTTTCTTTTTCTGACATTGGTACATCAGCCAACTCTGCTAGTTTTTGATTAGCAACTTGATTTATTATTTTACTGACATTTGCAGGCATTACTTCTGTACTAGGTAATTTTACTGGTGTCTGAGGTTTTCGTCGTATTAATCTTGCTAGTCTATCTTTGATCGCTGAAAATGCTTTACCAGCAACATCACCAACAACACCAATACCTTTTTCACGAACAACATCAATAGCTTTCATTCCCAGTTGCTTTGCGATCGGTATTGCTTTTGGGGCTATCCTTCTAAATAGACCCTGAACAACATCACCTAGTCGATCTCCGTAGGTTGTCTTGTATACTGGTAATCTTGAATTTATTACCCTGACCATAGTTGGTCCACGTTGAGTACTATGTACGATCATTTTATTATAGTAATTGTATTTAATTACGTACTCAGTCACTGTAGTAGTCATCGACAATTTCATTAATAAGAGACTGATAAACATCAACGTCCATGATACCGCCTGTAAATAATCGTCTACAGATATCAGCCGCTTCATTAATTATTTCTAGGGAATTATTACCAGCTCGTTTTCCTCCAATGAGGATTTCTAATCGATCAACATCAGCAAGAACATTATTGGGACAAGTAATAAGACCACTTCCTAAACCACTTCCAATTACGTTGCCAGAAGAGGTGTCTGACGGCCAATATTCTTCTTCCTCCTCTTCCTTTTTGCTTGGTTTTTGTTGTTTTGGAGATTGTATTAATTGCTGTGATAGTGGTGGTAATATTTGTGGCAATTGTTGTTGGGGTGGTGATACTTGTTGTGGTAGTGGTGGTAGCATTGGTGATCGTGGTAATTTAAATCGTGGTTGTTTTTGTGGTTTTGGAGATTGTGGCAATTGTTTAGATTTTTCTTTTATATGGTTATGTACAGCCTCATCAAATTTATTAAAATTTTTAATATCTTCATTAGATCTAATTTCTGGAATACCAGTATATATGCGATATACATCCTTAATCCAATTGGCAGAGTTCAGAGATTTAACATGTTCTGGTTTTACATATTTTTGTCTTTCATAATATCCAAATGCGGCAATATCAAGTAATTGGTCTTTGTCCTTGATAGCAGCAATACCTTCAGGTGTAAATTTATCTATTATCTTAATTCTGGTTTTGGTTGTCGTGGTTGTGGTTGTGGTTGTGGTTGTGGTTGAGCCGCTTGAATACGACCAGCAATATCAGCAGGTAATGTTTCAAGAGCTCGTTGTGTTGCCTCAGTCGCTGTAACAATTTTCTTTGTTGGTTCGACAATCGGTTTAAATAATTGTTTTGTGTCCTCTTCAAATTCAACCTGAGATTCTTGTCGTTCTTGTAATTGTTGCTTGAAAGCATCACGAACAGGTAAATATTTTTTAATTGCTTCTAGTCGCTCTCGTGCTAATCTAGCTGAATGAGGTTCTCCAATATTCATTATTAAATAATATTTATAATAGATATTTAATTGAATTTGAAATCACCAAAAATACTTAATAAAACGCGATAACTCTGCTCCTCCTCTGCTAGAGAATTATTTCCCCTTTCTATGTATGTCTGTATGTATGCATGTTTGTCTGTATTTTAATTTATCAAAAATAATCAGTAGATCCTAGCGGTTACCCTTCAATGGAGCCCCTCGATAGCCTGTGTAACTTTCATGGGGTCCTTACATTGTCGTCTCTCTTATGACGTATTATGCGGCACGCCCATGTTCTGTTTCTTTTGGCTAACACCCTTTCTGGATGTTTATTTGGGGGTTCTTCCATGGGGCAGAGAGCTCAAGGCATACTACTGATTATTTTAGGGGGGGGGCAAATTTGCATAGACACACCTCCCGGCGAATTTCTAATCGACGAAAGCGAAATATTAGCAATTCAGAAGGCTGTCTAGGCATTGCGATTTCGATAAAACCCCCACGACACCCCGGGGTAGAATTCCAAAATAGAATCCGACCACGAGATACGTGGTGATTTATCGAAATCTCAGGGGATGCCTTCCCCCCTACTTATTAAAAGATATGGGCGACCCGGGGACCCGAACCCATCTCGGCGAGATCTGGGGTCGAACCGCAAACATCAGTATTAAAGTTTCCAGCAACTTTAACATTGAGCTAACGAACTCGACTACGGATATACGTTTTAGAAATTATTATATGTGATTATTGTGCAATGGCATTTGATGTCTGATTTTACAAATAAATAAATATTTATAATTTTATTAAGATATTTTGCCATTATATATATGAACCGATTAAAATGTATTATATTTAAAATTAAAGCACGGAAATAAAATGCACACAAATACCTATCTCCCGGAGATATCCGGGGGGAGATATCCGCGGCGATAAACACAGCTATTGTTTGAACTACCACACATGTCCTTGAAAAATCGGTACGCATACCAATCTCAGTACATGTATGTATGACTCACTTCATGTATATACATGCAATAGCTGATCTGGATAAATTCATAGCAGCAGGAAGGGTGAATGACAAAAATTGAGTAACCCGGTAAGTAAACTAAACGCACTATAACAAAAGTCAAAAATAAAATAACAAAGGTGAGCTAACCCAAACGATTTATTATTCGTTTTTTAAACCGTACGGTAATAATATAGTTAGAAGGCTCGGTTTATCGTTATTGACCTTATTTTTGTTATTTTATTTTTACTTAACGGTTCAGGCAAAAAGTTGTAGGGTTCACCCTGCCTGCTGCTCTATGTGTTATATCGCAGTGTAATATATCAGTTCTATGACGTAACGTTTGGATTCTTAGAAATGTTAGAATTAAAACGAATTAACATTTTTTAAAAAAACAAAACACAAAGGATCAAAGGGTAACGTGAAAGAAATAAGGGAATAGGCATTATCAGGTACAAAAGAACTGAAATGAACTTAGCACCGACCGCTTTTGTATGACGTGAAATTTACAGCACTAGGAGACTCTCGTGCGTTTAATAAAGAGGATGGTTCTTTTAATTCAAAACTGTTCACAAGTGACATGTTGCTATGTAAAACAAAATTGTAAGTGTGTATAATGACCTTTGATGTTCATAAGAAGAAAATGTTGTCCGCTTCTGACTGTGATTTTGACTGAACATCATATAAATACGAAAATAAATGGACCGTCCTTGCGGTAGGAGTCCATATGCAACGCAGTCTGCAATTTTTATTACCTTGTTTTGCAATATGTTTATAATGTATGAGCTTACTGTCGCTGTTATAAGCAATGTTTAACCTAATAATTAATTTTTGTTCTACTTGCTTTTAGGTGATCCATTCTTGTGCTCGAGACAGCGCGGCCTTAATCCATCAGTTTGGAATCTCCCTGAAAAACGTATTCGACACACAGGTAACAATATACCTGTCATAATTTTCTACGTTACCGTTCCATCCAAAGTACAGAAAAAAGGAATTTTCAGAGAATCGGAATGATAACTGGGAAGAATTATTTTCTATATCTCTTTCTTCGCTTTTTCAAACGCTTAGTAATCATCAATATTCGTTTGAAACTGCCTCAAATATTTCCCTACTTCACCTATTATGTCTCTCCTTGCCCCCTCGCATTTCTAGTGCGTCTATCAATCTATATATCTGTCCGTCTACTCTATCTATCTTTCTTTCTCTCTCCCAAATATATCTCTATACACACATACCTGACGAGAGATTGCCTTGCCCTTCGCAGATTCATTTGTGTCGTTCAGTTACGGAACTGGAATCTAACTTCTTTTGCATACGGTAAGTATTATAACATTTTGTTCTACTGCAAATGATCGAAATACTTTATTATCGATGGATAATTACCTAAATCCATGCCCATTTTTGGTGTCTACCCCATAGGTTGCTCATCTGGTAATCGAGGAACGAAAGGGGAGAAAACTTCCATCCCGACTGAAGCTTACGGAAATTTGTCGGACATACTCGACTGAAGCACATGCCTATGAAAGAAAAGACGAGTTGAAGGTTTCATTCCATATATACTCTCTCTCTCTCTCTCTCTCTCTCTCTCTCTGTAGATAAAAACATTCATAATCTGGTCACGAACCTTATTTGCTGGACGTATTTAATAATCATCTGAACTATTGGGATTTTCTCAAGATAAATCATGAAATCGAAAATAAGGCTAATATGACATTAAAAATTCATCACAAGACTTATCAGTGAACATTTATAAACATACAAACGAATCGAAGGGTGATCATAAAAAACAAAACATCAATCTTTTAGTTTAGTAATAAATGTATTATAATTCGACCAGAATGATGAAAAAGAAATTCATTAAAGTACTAAAAGCCATCTGTTGAATCTAGCCCAAAGATCATGTTCAACAAATGCAGCCAGGCACACAAATTCGAAGGTATATTTTTTACGTATGATCGTATGTCTGCAATGTTCTTAAACTGACACACCTAAAAAGCTAGACACATAACACTTCGGTCAATGTTAGTCCTTTGGGAGTAGATTGCGTTCACACCTATGAAATACAGATTTTATCCTTGGAAGTCTGGCCAGGAAATACGGGTAATTTTGCATATATTCAAGTAATTTCTACGTAGATTCTCTCACATATTTATGTACTGCCATGTGTGACCAATGACCTAAGTTATCATAAGTCAGACTGAGATCACTGTATCATGCCTTATGGTATTTCCCTACACCAGAAGAACACAGAAATTATTTATATCCCGATCCTATATTAGTACCCAAACTCAAAGTAAGCGATCGTCAAAAGAAATTTTATTAATGCAAGTGATACTGGGTCGATTCCCACTCCTAAAGGTCTCACCTCCAAAGTCATTACTTGCAAACTATTGAGATCCAAACCCAATAACCATATATATCCAACTATATAACATATTCATAATTACTAGGCATGAATAGACAAATGTACAAAAAATTGCCACTTTGGCAGGACGTACCCCACAGGGTCCTACCTATGAGGCTGAGATTTTGGGGTGGAGATCAAAAAGGAAAGAGTAGGGATATGTGTTTTACAAACACTGGATTCTATTGTTGCATCTAATATTATTGAAAGACGTAATTTTTCACGTCCAACAGCCTCTAGCGATCACTCTAGGATATTTAAATTTTGCATGCTTCTATAAAGTGGGTAACCCTGGTAACCAACACAAAACATAAAGTGGGTAACCCTGGTAACCAACACAAAACATAGGGAATTCAATAATCAAAGATTGAAAATAATCATTTTCTTAGTAAACAAAATAATGAAACGAGAACATTCCACACGGTGGTTATTATCAGCAAACAGTTTAATGAAATAAAACTCTACCTCGTTATGATGGAAGATCCATCTGGTCAGACGGCCAAAACGTTGTGGCCTATTTTCATCATGTGCTAAATCAGAATCAGATTTTGCTTTTTTTTTTTTATTTCACAGCGTTGCATATTTAAGAACCTTAATAATTCATAACTTGCTGTAGTTTTGAAAACTCTGGAATGTAAATCAATTTGTTTAATGTCCAATACCGAAACCTTGAGTTTGAGTAGGCGCCACATTTCAGGCTTTTCTTGAGCAAAGGGCCTGTTAATATGGCGAACATGGAGACCTACTAAAGGACAACCGATATAATAATAACATTTAAACACAACAAATTCATAAACAATCTTATGACCTGAATTTCAGAGTGAATGGGCGATAAGGCAAGGTGACTTTTGGGCCACACGACCCCTGACACCAGAAATGATTGCGTATGCAAGTGGTGACGTCACCGCTGTCATTCCGGAAGTCTACGAGACACAAAAAGGGTATAAAAAAGAAAATTATTTCTTCCACTTGCAAATGTAGCAATGTATAGTTTGTTTGTTACGTATCACATTGGAATGATATAATAAATGAGTTTGATTTAAAAAGAAAATCATTGCCATTTTCCAGAACTCCATCTCAAGCTTAAACTTGAGTGCAAGACACGTGTGGCACATTATCCGATCCCCCTCCCACGTGAGATTCCTGGAAAGAAAGCATCGAATTTGTTTTAAATTTGGGCTCTACCTTCACATGCACCAGATGTAAATGAGCTGTTATCACCAGCATGACTTCCAAAATGACTCTTAATTTCATACGAAACTGGACCTTAAGCATCTCCCTCCGCTGCCAAAATAGCTTTTATCATCTTTCTTCCATGACCCTCTTTAATTACATTTTCGATAGGCACTATACAGCAACTGAGGTGCTGACATTCCGTTAAACCATATGCATGTACAATTTTCTTTTCCTACAGTATTTCCGTTTGAAATTCAGTTTGCATTTCGTCTTCAGATTTCTTGAGAAAAATGGTCTGTTGGACGTCCTTGAGGAACGCGTGAGAGAAGAACTTGATTATCATTCTAACAAAGCTGCGAGAACACGGCGCAAACTTAGGAACGATGGGAACGTACAAGCTATTCTGAAGAACATGAGCAAAAAGTACTATCAGGGGACAGATTTTGAAACTCTAACAGAAAAGGATGAGGTATGTGGACACTGCCTTTAACACTGACAAGTTTCAATGCCGTTTTTTTTTCCACACAAGTAATCTTAAACGTTCACAACACAAATAATCAATCGCTACCACAAGCTGTCTTGGTGTATCTTCCAACTGTAAAATTCAATTTTATTCTTTAATCCTACTCTTTTTCAATGAAAAGTTCGCGGGAATTATTTTGATAACTTCCTAATCCAAGAGACAACTTTTAATAAGAAAATCTCTCTCTTTCTCTCTTTCTCTCTCTCCCTCTCTCTCTCTCCTTTTAATGTAAGGCTTCGTGGATATTATTTTAAATAATTAAAAATAACTTTCTAATCCAAGTGACTTTTCATGTTGGGTTCTTTTAGGATTCACCCACAAATACTAATTTATGAAAGCAGTTTTTGTTGTACAAACCGAACAGACTCGGATTTTTTTGGATACGTCATTTTCAATACACAATAATAATGGGGTGTGGCAAGGTGAAAAATGCAATCTCTCTCACACACACACGCACACAGAGAGAGAGAGAGAGAGAGAGAGGGACTCTTCGTCATATTCATATATGTATCAGTATGTTTACTTTGCGATAATAGAAAACACATTTTTAGTTGCATTTATTTTAATCAATAATCAAATCTTCGGCCCTGAGCACATCTCAGTGTATAATTATATTTTGTATTCAAGCGTTTCCATAATGACAATAATAAAAATTAACTCAAGTGACCGTTGTGCATAATAAACAATAAGCAACATCAATAGAATTTAATAAAAATGATAAAAGGAAAGGCATTTAACGTGGAATTTTACCACTGCCAAAGAATAAATGTACACAGGTTTAATGAAACAAACCTGATTATAGTTTTAGAGTCAGTGTTAGAAAGGAAATATAAAAATGCAACAATACCAGAAATACTAAGGTGTATATATGAACGGACAGATGCAACTTAGCTTAAACTTTCTAACTTGTTCCAATCATTCTTCTTCTTTATCCATGGGAAAAATAAATCAAAATGGTTATTCTGGGAGCTGCTATCAATGGCCCCTGTATTTTTTTTTATAAAAGATTGACATGGACATATGTACCTTTTCAAAATAATAATGCGACAATTACTCCAAGTGCTATGGTATCGAGGGTCTTAAAATTAGCGATCGGCGAACAAGTAATTAAAGACACGTTCAAAATACTGCATATACCTATTTGCTGTTCTTTGCTATTTATAACAGTGCATTTAATTTACAGTTGAAATTAGATCGATAAACACAATCCATGAAAATTCAAGGTTATGCAAGCGGAGTTATTCAGATATCGCGGTAATACCGAAAAAAATATCCGTACAATGGCAACTCCTAATGTTGGGAACAGGAACGGCCTTAGCAACGCGGGACCCGATTTGGATCATTTTGGTGGGGTCCCCTGGATTTACGCACGGGGCCCCCTGTGAGCACGGCGTTTGGACACAAAGTTTTAAACAAGTTTTATATGATATTAACTTAAAATTTTCTTCCATCGCATTAAAATTACTTTCTCTCTTTAGATATATTTTAAAAAATTACTAACGCGCGAGGCCTCTGTGAGCGCGGGGCCCAATTGCAAATCGGTCCAATCGGCCTGGGTCTGGCCCTGGTTGGGAATTTGATGTACATTTTGCACAAGGTGTAAATCAACTTGAAATATGCATGCCACTTCCATGGCCTTCATTCTGTCACCTGCGCCCGCCAACCAGAGAAAAGTGTCTGAGAGAAATAAAGCCATGCATCTGTAACCACCTGTGACGGGGGAGTGAGAATGGGCCCACCAACATGAGCATGAAAGTACATGTCGACCACATACTGTTTAAACAACTCCAGTTGTTCCAACGAAAAGTCATAGTTTGTGTACAACAAAGGTTTTCAGGTCAATACATGTCCATTGCGAACGCCAGCTGAAACCAACAAAGTTAACATACTTTCACATTTTGACTCTTACATGTTACCATAGATTCAATCTCTTGCTTCTTGACAGATATGGTAATCATGTGATACGACTCTCGCATAACACTATTGGACATTATCAAGTGACAAACTGGTTAACGGATCTGTTACAGTTATATCCATTTTAAGAAGATCTAAGTTCTATTTTGAGAACTTGGAGTACAGCCGTGTTTTGAAACAATGATATTTATGGGTCCATTATTAAAATGGTGTGCTCGCCAGTAATTCCGACACTTTTCCGAAATCAACTGGTGATGCAGAACTATGGTCTGAATATACCTCCCCATTTGTTTGTACCCCCATTCCGATTAAAAAAAAAAAGAAAAATACAAATGAGATAAAAGATGCACAGAACTTAGTCAGTTCATTTATTGATTTACAATTTCAAACCTTGTTATGCCCAGGTGGGACCCTAACACCGTTATCGTCTGCGCGTTTCATTCCAAACGGACGTTTTCAGTGTAAAAGACCACCCTGTTCGCCAGTCATTTCCAGTTCCTGGACAAATCATTTTCAGCGAAGGGGTGTACGATTACACATGAATATACATAGGTGGAAACTACTGTGTCGTCTGGTTCCGATATTTACAATATCGAATCAAGCAAAGGAAAATAATGACAACCACAAATTTGCCTTTCACGTGGATTTAACAAGCGGTGTAATTTAAATGTACATGTGTGCAAAGGGATATAACTTTAAACTGTCAGCATTATGGTAATTTACGGAATTATTCGGCAGTTACCGAATAGGATAACTACGGCACAATATTGTCTGAGAATATCAACTCGCCCATAGTGTATGCAGTATGGCGCCGTGTTAGTATGAAAAGTCTGTTAAGCATGAAAGGCTCAGAGAATGACAGTGTTAGGGCCACACTGGTCAAAGTCAGGTTAGAAATTATAAATCAATGAATGAATTGACTAAGTTCTGTGCACTTTTTATCACATTAAAGATTATCGTTTTTGAAATCGGTAAAAGGGTACAAACAAACGGGGAGGTATATTAAGACTATAGTAACTTTGGTCATCCAGTGTATATAAGCACACGATAGATGGCGCTATGCAGAAAAACACTGAACACTTCGAATACCGCGATACCATAGAACTCGCGATATTGTAGGAAGCTACTATGTTATTTTCATTTTCTTTGTCGTTCAAAAAGTAAGATATGAACGTATCCGCTTTTATCGGTATAATGTATTCATCATCAGAGTTTTACATTTAAATCAAAGGGTTCTTACATATGTATATTCATTAAATACGTACATTACTCTAAACTCACCGCAAAAATGTAAATAGCTCTTGGGCAAAAGTTTGTACTTGCTTAATGAAGTATTTGTATAATTAATTATATGAAGAATTTAATAATCAGTTATCGTAAATGGTTTTTCTATTATATTTTGATAATCTTCAATAGTAAAATTGTATTTCAGCTGTTGACGACGCCATTTTACGTTACGTTTCGTGGGAGAAGGTTTGATTTTATCAGAAAATAATTTATAGCATATTTGTGACTTTACGGGTCATTTTAACACGAGTGCTGTAGGTATTGCATATCTACTTTCTACAGTCTTAAAGAACGTTTAATCATTTGTTTTTCCAGTCTCTAGAGATAACGCTAAATAAGCCTTGACTTGCATAAAACTGGATTTTATACTAAATCTTGCTACTGGGTTGTTCATTCCTAGAAATTCACAATTCAGGTGTACAACATCGTTTATTAAAATAATATAAAATAAATTAAATAAATAAATTTCTACCATTCTTGAAACCAGGCCGTTTTTTTCCATCTATTTTGATACATTTATTAAATGACAGATGCTGTCAATGTACATTGCTTGTAACTGTGGCGAAGTCCTCTTTTATGTCTCTAAAAGCTAAGAAACAAATTTGCGAAAAGGGAAAAAAGCTTATAGAATTTATATTTACTCCCATTTATCTATAAACCAGACTTTGTCGTCCCCAAAACTTTTCCAGTTCTTCCAGATTCAAACTTTCACTTCAACTAATTAAGTGGATAATGAAGCCTTTTTAAATGGAAGAATTAAAAGCGGCAGAACGAGAGAATATCTGACATTTTAAATCTCCTTTTTTTGATGTCTTGATCAAGACATTTATTTTGATTGTTGTCTCTTTCTCCGTTCCAAGTAAATGTTTAAAAATATACTCTGGGAGATTTGGGAGGAAAATTAATATGTGAGTCAGAATAGGCAGAGCCAAAGGTTTGATTATACGTATATTTTCCTATTAATGACAAATTTCTAAACAACCAATTGTTATTAAATTTATAATTGACTGTATTGTCTTTATAATATAGTCTATTGTAAATTGTCTTCATTATGGCTGTATTGAATACAGTGGCGTCACTAGGGCTGGTTCACCCAGTGCGGTAACTCAGGGTGTCACCCCCATGGACCTCCTTCCTGCACAAAAATTCAAAAATTTTATAGACAGTCATTTTGGTATCACCCCCTCTGATGGTGTCACCCGGTGCGGTACGCACCCCCCCGCCGCTTTAGTCACGCCACTGATGAATACCATCAAACTTGATTGATTCTTCGCGATTCAGTCTTATGTCATTCTCTATTCTTAATTTGTCATCCACATATTCTTCTTGATACCTATCCATACTGCTTCATTTTTTTTAAAAATTGGCCTTAGATCCGTAACTTGAGGCAAATATATCGTTAACATTTAAGCATTCTTCAATGAGTGCTCATCAGAAAAGTTCAAAGTCGAGTCGTCAGCATACTGACTTATCAAACCCGACGAGCTTCTTATGTTAATTTAATTTATGTATGGGCCATTCATATGTGCAGCGCTTAATACTTCTACACAATATATGAAAATAAATGGTGACAGAGGGTCTCCTTGTCTGATCTCTTTTTATCGGCAAGAAGGATACGTAGTGAGCATTATTCAAAACACAACTAAAAATATTGTTGTAAAAGCAAGTAAACCAGCTGATAATTAATGGGCCAAACCCAAACATTCCTAACGTGGTTAAAGCGAACTTTCATTCAATAAAATAAAACACTTTAAAAAAAAAAAAAAGCTAAAAGAACTAAGAAATAAGCGAGGCTATTATTTTCTTCTGTTGTCTATATTAAATCGTAGATTGCACACCAAGATAACAAACTTTTATAACCGCAACTGAGTGTGTATAGTAAGATACATCGTATTCTATTTCTTATTGACCTAGAGGCTATTTTTATATCCCTTTTTTAGTAATGGCATGTCCCAAGAATATTTTTATATCCATATTTAGTAATGGTATGTCCCAACAATATTTTGTATACAGTTTAGATCTGCTTTCTTTTGGCAAACAAGTTATGGTTCCTTGTCTTTGGGAAAGTAAGAAAGAAACATTCTAATATTCATAAATAAAAAAGTTAGTATTAGTCAGAATACAATCAAGCAAATCACATATTGGAATGCATCAAAGTAATTATATTTGTATTCAAGCATTTCCATAATCATCAGTTATCGTTTTTCTAAATAATTTGATAACTTTCCATAGTAAGATTGTATTTCAGCTGTTGACGCCATTTTACGTTACATTTTGTAAAAGCAGATTTGATTATATCAGAAAATAATTTATAGCATATTTGTGTGACTTTACGAGTCATTTTAATTCACGAATTCACCTAACATTTTATGCCAATTAAGTTCTTTTCCTACCCTGGTTATATCTGACTTTTACACATAAGGTTGAAGAATGAGAATGATAAAAGACTGAAAATGATATAGTAAAGCTGATTCAAACAGAATCAATACACGTGTTACCCTGCATTTTTTATTAGTAAAGGGATATGATATAATTGTTTAGTACACGGTTGCGATTTTGGCTTTCCTGCAACATGTATTTCATCATTGTTTTAGAAAATGCTCAACGGATGCAACTATATCATGAGCAAACGAGTACTAAAGTGATTCCCGAATGATTCAATACAGTGATAAATCGATGTGGTTTGATTTCTTTTTTGCAGATCAGTGCTCTCTCATTATTACGTTTAGAAGAGGCATCTCGATACCCTCCAGTAATACAGCACTTAAAGGAAGCCTCGTGGAGGGCAAAGGTCAGGAAACTGGAGGAAAGTCTAAAAGACACTGAACAGACCAATTCTTTCACAGGTCTACCCTACGAGCTCCAGAATGTGGAAAGTGATGGAACCGTAGAAATAAAAAGAGAAATTAGGAGACTAAAGCAACTGGCAGTACCGATAGTAAATAAGATTTTCTGCGAAAAGTACAGTGCCAAGACGCCTTGGCAAAAAATCTCCTCCAACGACATTGAGATACTCAGAAGTTTCAGGCCGGTCGAAGAAATATATGATCCTGTTGTCCTTGCCTTGTATCAGAAAGTAAATAATATATACATATAAATTAAGAGAACCCAGCCATCGCTTTTGTTTGTGGCCAGACTGCTGGAGTTTGCTATGCGATTTCTACGCTAAATATCTGTCTAAGAAGACTTTGGCATGAACAATTTCAAATAGAGAGCCTAACGTTCGTTATACACATTTGCCAACATCAAAATTAATATATTTGAGTGAATTCCATTACCACTGTAATGTCTTGAAAAATAACAACTCAGCATTGACGTGGTGAATCAATAACTTAGAAAAACGTTGATACGATGTTTCGGTAATCCTCCAAGAGTACAAGCAAAAATAAAAAGTATAAGCACAACATTGCATGATATTATTTTTGACCGACTTTATATTGTATATAGACTACGAGCATTCAGGGTGGTAATGCAAATAAATACTAGAAAAAAAATTCACCTCGTTGCAGGATCAACACATATCATTCTCCTGTCATATGGTAAAGATGGGGAATTTAAAGGTACTGATGTTCATATTTTCACATATAATGATTAAATATTTGCAGTCACTTGTTACAGAGTCTCTCCGGGGCCCCGAGTGGCCGAGTGGTCTTAAGCGCTGATCGTTACGGATCACTGCCATCTCACCTCTGTCTGCGTGGGTTCGAGTCCAGGCTCGGCTAACGTGGGTACGTGAGAAAGCCTGCCAGTAGCTTCTCGTGGGTCGGTGGTTCTTCCCGGGGTTTTCCAGGGTTCTTCCTCCACCATTAATACTGGCCGCCATGTATAGCCTATCTTGTGCTGAAAAATGGCGTTAAACCCTATAACAACAACAACAACAACTTTCCTTCCCAACTTAAGTTAGATTGGAAATATAGTTAAATTTTTATAAAACGTCGGCATTGGGGCTTTAAAAGCACAACATTGAGAGTGAGGCGATTGTAAACGAGAACCATTGAAAGGGATAATTGGAAAAAAGCCCACATGACTTCCTTATGATAGAAGTAGCATACGCCTTGGCGAGTATTGAATTTTACATGCAACACTCAACCAGAAGACAACAAATACAGCAAACATCACTACAACCACCGCCACTACTACCACCACCATCGACCGCTCCGGTGGCCTAGTGCTTAGAGCATCCGCTTCGGATGCGGGAGGTCTCGGGTTCGAACCCGAGCTGAGTCATACCAAAGACTGATAAAAATGATACTAACAGCTGCTTCGCTAGGCGCTCAGCATTAAGAGGTTAGTGTTAGGACTGGTCGGCCTGGTGTCAGGATAATGTGACTGGGTGGGACAGATGCTACATGTCTGATACCCCTGTGTCAGACATCACTATAAACTGCCACACTGCTGACATCACAGCGATATGACTGGAAAATTGTTAAAGCTACGTTAAAAATCCAAATCACACACACACACACACACACACACACACACACACACACACACACCACCACCACCACCACCACCACCATTATCATCATCATCGTTAGGACCGGAATACCGTGATTTTTTTACCCCTATTCCAAATCCAGCTTCCACGATGGTTAATTGTGCACTATCTCGAATATGAAAATACTTTGCTGAGAACAACGTCACACTTCCGGTGCTTGTTAGACCGCAGTGAACTGACATAGTCCATCTTAGGTCTCACTGGACAGATGGACTCGGACCACAAATATTTCTTGTACATGGTCTTTACGTTTATTTTCTTAGTACTGAACTGCATTGTGTCCAAATCCGAATAAATCATATGCTAATCTAAAGTACCTGCAAAGACGAACTCACGGTGAAGTTATTGTCATAGGTAGGCTGGACTGTAAACAAAGCACAGTGCAATAGGCCACAGATTTCACTTTAGTGCCTCACCGTGTATTGTCTATGAAATAAACACAATCTCAAATTTTAAAGAATAAGTAAGTACCTTTAAATAAATATCAATAATGCCTAAATCTAACTCTTGTTTCACCATCAAAATGAGAGAGGAATACATGCTCCAAAAATAGAGTGGGACAACATTCGTGGGTGATAAACCGGAAGTTATAATTGTAACCTCAGTCTCATAAGGCCAATTACGTATATACAATTTGAGTCAAACTTTTATATTTACATACCTCACCTATTTAAACTTTACGCACAAAGTCTTTTTGAATTTTCATAGCAAACAAGACGCGTGAGGGCTGTCAGAAAGTGTGTAGTGCTGGTGTTCCACATTGTGCCAGTTTTGGACCATGCCCTGAGAAACCAAAACTAAATATACCTTCCTTCATTATAGGAATTTTTCAATACAATAAAAGCTGAATTGTAATACAAGATGAGTTCAATCTGATATATGCTTGAAATATAAAAAGCAGATTAATTAAATTTTAAAACAATGTTAAGCAAACATTTACATTTAGCAAATTAAATTTTGACGTGAAATTAAATTTTCATGCAAATTTTAAAATTCAAACTGACAAATTTTAGACAGCAAAGTTAACTAATGAACGGTATTTAAAACAAGTGTTAACTTGGGTCTGTACAATTTGTACCATTTTTTTCCAGTGGTGGTGTAGCAAGATGGTGCACAGTGATTTTTGCAGCAAATTTATATGCATGTTCAAATGCATATTGGCGTACACACTAAACAAACAACGACAAGTGCCATGTTCCACATTTTATTGTGTCAGGTGCTCAGCCAATTGTTACAACAAATAATAATGCACTCAAGCTTCCCTTTTTGATGGGACCAGTACCATGTTTTAAAGCAAAACTTGCGTTTCAGTGTCAATAACCACAAAAGGCGACACCAGTAATAGGAAAATACAGCTCCATGGAGGCTATATCTTACTGAACAATGGTCCTGGTCTCTTTCATGAAGACCTAAGCCATGCCTTTAAGGTGCTATATATCAGTGTAGTAGCATGAACTAATCCTGGTAACTTATGGTGGGTACATTTCACGTGTCTTAATGTAACCTTCGTATCACCACCAGACTACTGGAGAGCTTCCAAACAAATCCAACTATTTCACCTTCTTCCAGATACCAGGTTAGACCTGAGAGATATATAACAATTTTTCATTTAATTTTATAGATCAGTACGTAGTAGGTAAATGAAGTTAAAATGTGATAGATATGGAGATTTCAAAATGACATTAAGAGTTTAAGTACAGGAAAAAGCCTTGACATAGTGAAATGTGAAGCAATGGGCGTGTATTAAAGTGGCTATTCATCCCAAAATATATGAGGTTCCTAGACGTACGTTTATTAGATTATGTTCAGCCATTTTAAGGCCAAATAGCTAATAATGTACACTAGCTATCATAAGGTATAAAGCAATGTGGGGATGGTTACGTTTGATCACTGCTGCAACAATTAGTACATACCAATATACCTTAAAGTTAAGTAACAATGTACAAAATTAAAATATATTATTATGAACAAAATAATTAAAGATTAATTGTTTATGTTTTAAAATTCAACGAAGGATGAACCAAAGGAACGATGTACAAACTGTATACTCGTTGAATTTAAAAAAATAAAAAGTTAATCCTTTTAATTAAATTCAATAGCATAAGTAAAATAAACTCATTGTTTAATAACATTCTTTTATCTAATCATATCTTGAATTTCATTCATAAGGCGCAATGATACAGAACAGTGAAGATTCGTGATACATATAAAGCCAATAATAGAAAAGCAATGGGGTTTTTAAGACACGTCCACTTCTCAGTTGAAGACGAGGCCACAACTTCAGTTTAAATAATGAAAATCCATACTTGCATTATAGAAAGCATCGTCCACAAAGACGTTTGATGTTTTCATTCAAAATACTATTTAGTTCTTCATTTTCATCAATGTTTAATACTGTGTACAAATCACCGTGCATAACATTAATGCCATTTCGCACGGTATTGTCATGTCTTCACATCAAGATATGTAAGCAGATGATGTTTATCTATTCATTTAATGTGTATTTCATTTGTAGATTAGCAAAAATGTCTCATTTATTTGAAAAAAGGTCAAATATTTGGTTCATAATTAAAATCTTACGTAAGAAGACTATACAGGCTTTTAAACATTATCTAGTACTTTTACATATTAAGTGTTTGTATATCTCGGTCGATTACAGCGTTGGGCACCTAGCGCGAAACTTGTGGGTTCGATCCCACCTGTGGCCACAAAATATTTTTCTCTTTCCTTCTCTTATTTTATTTTATTGTACAAAACAAATTTTAAATTTCTATTTTTCAATGGTATACAGATTTCATATCCAGTGGCGTCACTAGGATTGGTGTCAGCCAGTGCGGTAACTCGTGGTGTCACCCCCTGGAGCCCCTTCCTGCACAAAAATTCAAAAATTTTATAGACAGTCATTTTGGTGTCACCCCTTCTGATGGTGTCAGCAGGTGTGGTCCGCACACCTCGCACCCCCCTAGTGACGCCACTGTTCATATGATTCATTAATACATATTATTATATGCTCATTTTTTCTCCGTTAACTTTACATTGTCAGAATCGTTCAATATTTCCCGCTATTGCACCCTCGCGCTGAATTAATACTGAATGCACGCGAATAAAGGAACTACTTTCTATTGTAAATAAGCAATTTTTTTCTGAATGAACTGAAGCAAATGTTTCATGGACTGCCACATATCAGCAGCTTTGGCACATTCCGCGTTAACTTTTTTGATACAATGTTTCAGATTTAGGCTAGCTATAGACGCCAGACAGGGTCCTTACAATAACATGCAAGTTATAAGACATAAACTTGTCTTCTTTAGCTGGTAATAAAAATGGCAAAAATATACTTACAATTTTACATCCTGAATTTCCTCAAAATGTACTTTCTTAGTTCTGCAAATCCGAATTACATGAGCCATGTCATGGGTTCTCAAGGTTGATTACTGTACTGTAATTTCGACTACTGAGTATATTCCAAGTGCAATTACATCCTCCTTACTGCACTCAAATTGAAATAAACATTAAATTTCACAGCGTCTTTTCGATAATTGCAATTGAAAGACTTCATATTTTCCCCACATTATGATTTGAATCATTCAATGACAGAACAGAAACACGAATGCCGATGTCAACATACTTCTGCCTCGCTGCTTCAATACGATGTATTTCATGTAGAATTGCCACAGACGCTGTAAGTTACTAAATCCAGATCATAATCACGAAATTGCGTCGAATCAACAAAAATACCAAAACGTATTCATTCAGATCAAATGGAAAAGTTGTTGCAATGCGCAGTCATTCACAATATGACTCCAAATTCAATTTTAAGTTGACCAAACGCCATTTTCTTTCGAAACTTACGTCTAGCGCGCGACCAACTTCAGATTTATCTGGGTGGAGTTACGTGCGCATTAATAATGTTGTTGTGTAATGATGCATCTACCCTTGTGTATTTAGTTTGGAATACGGCATACATTCAGTTACTTTGTTTCTTGCAGGGTTTTTTGTTGGTATATTTAAGCCTTGGATAGAATAAGAAAATGAGCATATAATAAAAAGGTTACTGCATTTGTATGGGAAAATATGAACTCGTTTTGTCGGATAGATATACTGCACTCCCAAGGTCGTGCAGTATAGCCATCCGAAAAACTTGTTCATTTTTTCCCATACAAATGCAGTAACCTATAATTATTATATGCTCATTTTTTTCTCCGTTTACTTTACATTGTCAGAATCGTGCAATATTTTGCGATACTGAACTCCTCGCGCTCAATTCATACTGCATTCACGCGAATAAAGGAACTACTTTCTATTGTAAACAAACAATTTGTTTCTGAATGAACTAAAGCAGATGTTTAGTGGACTGACACATACAAACTGCTTTGGCACATTCCGCGCTAACTTTTTTGATACAATGTTTCAGATTTAGGCTAGCTATAGACGCCAGACAGGGTTATTACAATAACATGCAAGTTATAAGACGTAAACTGTCTTCTTTAGCTGATAATAAAAATGGTAAAAATATACTTACAATTGTACATCCTGAATTTCCTCAGAATGTACTTTAGTAGTTCTGCAAATCCGAATTACATGAGCCATGTCATGGGTTCTCAAGCTTGATTACTCATTTCGAAATTATACTGTAATTTCGAGTTTACTCCAAGTGCAATTACATCCTCCTTACTGCACTCAAAATGAAATAAACATTAAATTCAACAGCGTCTTTTCAATAACTGCAATTGAAAGACTTCATATTTCTCCCACATTATGATCAGAATCATTCAATGACAGAACAGAAACACGCACGCCGATGTCAACAATACGATTAAATTGGCAGACGCTGCTGGAATCCGATTAAGTTACTCCATGTAGATAAATCCAGACCGTAATCACGAAATTGCGTCGAATCGACAAAAATAACAAACGTATTTATTCCAGATCAAATGGAAAAGTTGTTGCAATGCGCATTCATTAACAATATTACTCCAAATTTCAATTTTAAGTAGACCAAACGCCATTTTCTTTCGAAACTTACGCCTAGCGCGCGACCAACTTCAAATTTGTCTGGGCGGAGTTACGTGCGTATTAATAATGTTGTTGTGTAATGATGCAGCAACGCTTGTGCATTTAGTTTGGAATACGGCATGCACTCAGTTACTTTGTTTCTTGTAGTGTATTTTTGTTTATATATTTAGGCCTTGGGTAGAATAAGAAAATGAGCATATAATTAAAGGTTACTGCATTTGTATGGGAAAATATGAACTCGTTTTGTCGGATGGATATACTGCACTCCCAAGGTCGAGCAGTATAACCATCCGAAAAACTCGTTCATATTTTCTCATACAAATGCAGTAACCTATAACTCTGATGGATTTAGAACGGTAACGTAATGTCTTCATATCACGATATGTAAACACACGATGTTTATTTATTCATATAAAGTGTATTTTACTTGTAGCATTAGCAAACATATCTCATTTATTTGAAAAAGGTCCAGTATTTTTGGTTCATAATTAAAATCTTAAGTAAGAAGTTTGAGTGATCCTGTATTCTATATATAGTCATCATTGAGGACTCATATGTACATAAAAGTAGTACAGGTGGGTGCGGCTTAAAAAATTCGGTTCATACAGATGTGAACCCGAATAATTCCAAAGGACTGTCCAATCAGATTCCTGTAAATCGTAATAATAAAAGAAAAATTTCATTAATTCATGATGGAGGTAACATTTTTGGATATTTTAAGTGCATGAAAGCACTTATGTGCATCACAGATCAACTATGGGTTCCAGTATATCCCATCTCATCAACTAAATATTGGGATAAAAAAAACAATACAAACGCCGATAATTCTGTGCAGCTAGTTTCGCATTTAATACATGCTTCTTCAGGCACAAAATATTTTGAAAGAAACGGATGACGTCTTTATATTTTAAAATAACAATTACGTCATTACGTAACGTCATAAATGATATGCATCATCATAACAATTATATATATATATATATATATATATATATATATATATATATATATATATATATATATATATATATATATATATATATATGACAGGATCTAAAAGATACACGAGTCTCTAATGAAACCTGAAACAGTAAAATAATAAGATAAAATAGAGACAAACAGTCATACATACATACATATCAACTAAATATGAAATTCTGATCCCAAAATCTTGTTAACAAGGATAGACATTTGCATATGTGGGACAATTACCATGTACTTATTGAGATCAACTATGCCAACTTAATTCAGATGATCTGTTGGAACATTTCTAGCGCATTTTAAGACTGTCAGCTGACAATTATTAAGTAGAATGATTCGTTAGAATGTGATACCAGCCATTGCTACAATGCCGTGCTCAATTAAAATATGCATGAATACATAAGTAATTTCATGACTGAATTAATGGGATATTTCAAGTCTATACAGCCAGTGATGTGACTCACAAATTAGTCATAGGTACAGTTAGACTTTATATGATGTATTGAAGGTCAAATTTTGATCCCAAACATTCTAAAATATCTAAACATTTGACTGTATTCCTGCATCCAAGGTAAACAGACCTCAGGAAAGCACATCTGATCCCTATCAACTAGATTTCTTTTAATATTTTTCATTCTCTGACAGTTTAAAAGGAATTCGTGGAGTAAGCTCAACCACAGAGTCTTCATCTTCATCCTCTCATTACGTACCATGTAACTGTGTTTATAAACAATTACTGAAAGCCATATAAACAGATATGTGTTATTCACATAATCACATCATTATAAATACAAAAATTGCTTGGACCCATACCAAATAGTATAAATGACCTAAAGACACAATATCAACTAGAAAGATGTCACGTTTTGAATAAAGGCGTCATTCTGATTTTTAAAAATATTTTCTCTGACAGAATTTGAAAATTATCCACAGCTTGAACATTTATATGGTCTAGTAATACATACGTGGTGATAATAATGAGCACAGAACACTTAGAGACTATACACAGCAACCTATTTGTAATATTTTAAAAATTTAAATTTTGGAAGAAACAATTAAAAATTTAAATTATATATTTGATAGTTCTATTTTAAGGTCAATATATACAAATATCAAAATCTCGTGTGCCTACCATTAATAATAAACTTGAGATTTCAATTTAAATTTGAAAGACTATAACACTGACAGGACTCAGATCATAATTATTATTATTATTATTATTATTATTATTATTATGTGTAGTTCCTACATTTGTTTGTCAGTAATGAACTTTTCATTGTGTCCAAATCCTGATAAATTATATGTTAATGTAAAGCATATTCAGAGATGAATTCATCGCAAAGTTCTTGTCATATATTAACCGGCATTTGTTTTAGATGCTGGACTGTAAACAAAACAACGTGCAGTGGGTCAAAGATTTCTCATCCGTACAAGCAACAGTACCTCATTACTCACTGTGCACTGTCGCCAAAATACACACAGACAACCACACCATAATGCCATAAAGAATAAACAATTTCCTCTGAGTAAATACAAAAGACGACCAACTCTAACTGAAGCATCACCACCAAATTGAGCGATGAAAAATGGATCTAAAATTAGTCTGGGACTACATTCGTGGGTACTGACCCAGAAGTAGTAGTTGTGACCCGAGTCCACATGAATATGTAAACCAAATCGGCTGTTCATTTGCAATCCAAGGTACGGATTTAAACTCCAGTGCTCGTCTAACTGCAAAAAGGCAGTTCCCAAACAAGCCAACCCATTTTCAAGCCCAACTCATTGTAAATAGAAACCAAATTGCAGATTTAGTTTCTGTGTGAATTTATAAACACAAGGCTCATACTTAATAGGCTAATGCCCTCTATCTTAAACAAACGGGAGTGGGGGTGGGGTGGATCATAATACAAAACTATTCAGTGAGACCTTAGTGTAAGTACTGAATCGCTTTACTTTTTCCCTTGATGCACAGCGCCCACTGGTCTGGTTGCCTGCTTCGGATGGTTTATGCTACTGACTAACTAAACAATACATATTTTACTAGTTACTGGCTCGTGATATTGGCTTGCCAATTTCGGCCGGACATCAATGAAATGAAACCACTTGCTGAAATTAAATTAGGAACCATATTAACGTCTTATGACGACTGTGAACATTTGCAATTATGTACAGCAAATAATCTGGAGATAATTTTGAATTTAAGGCGACTTTATATCTTTTCAAAGGACAAATATACAAAATCCAACTTTTTGAAATTCTAGTTCGATTTTTAAAAAAGAGATTATTTGTTTGTTTGTTTGTTTGTTTGTTTATGTATTTATTTATTTATTAAATTTATTTATTGGAACTTTGATGACTACGGACCTTTTGTTTCCTCTGGACCTCTCATTTTTTTTTCACCCTCAAAGATTACTTACCCAATACCAGAGCCCCAAATACCTGAGACTGAGTGATATAAGATGTTTGAGATTGATACAAAGTTTGTAAGGTAAGGTCGGTGTTTAAATTCCCCCGAAGTGCTTGCTTGTCGACTATTGAAATATAGGGTACAAATTTTGATTCATTTGACAATTCTGGATAAGTTAACGTCAAAACTGAGCGGGATATCCCAAATTTAGAAGAAAAAAATTATAATTTGTCAAAGACAGAAAATGGATATGTAACAAGCAAATGCAGTGAATTTGTGTCCACCTGCCTAATGTGGTGAGATCGCGAAAAGTACAGAAAAGTATAGTGAAGAAATCTTACTACCATTTCGACAGAACTGTGGAGGTATTAGGCAGGCATGGAAAATAACCAAGTATTTTGTCTTTGTCTCAAAGGACATCAGAGTAAAAGTACAGAAAAGGGGGAACAAATATAAACGACCTTGACCTTGAATGTAAATCCTTGACTGCGACATATGCAATGCCATCAAATACAGACATCACGCAGCTATAAGAGGTAAAGGAGAAAAACAAGCAACTATGAAATATATATGTTACCTTGATCTTGAATATTTCACCATAAACATGGAATGCAAGACATGTTCTACAGAAAATACACTGTTATGTATATGTAATTTAATTGCTTGTGTGTTAGTTTTAAATTTTCTTTTATTCTATTTTTATTTCATTACGTTAATGATAACTTTATTCACTGGATTTGACTTTTTTTCGGAAGGTTCAGTTTTCTTTTTTGACCTGATAACAACGCAGTCTATTGCTCAGTTATATTTTTAGCTAACCTAGTTCTTGACCTTGGTTCCGATTTTGTAAACATTGAGTGAAAATGATTGGTCATTACCAAGGTCATGTTCAGCCCACGTGTTAGTCTGTTGTAAACAGTTTTATTTTTAAATTTATTTCCAGTGTGGGAAACTGATTATTAGATAGGGCTATTCTAGCCTACGTGCAAACTGGCATTTTGTTTACTGCGCTGTTCAAGTTAAGTGACCATGTGAGCCATCATGTGATCTAAAATCGCGGGTTAAAACAGACATTTTCAAGTAAATTTGATCAGTCGTAAATATATACCTTCGGGCTCAAAGTATTTGTCTTGTTGTTGCCATTTGAATTGAGTTTTTTATTTAAATTAATTTATTCACCCTGGAAAATACTCTTCTTCAACGACATTCTTGGACAAAGACATTTACTAAATTATTTGGAATTCTAAAGCCTGAATTATATTCTTGGTGACTCAACAAGGAACTGTTGACAGATCAACACAAACTGGTTATAGAGGACGTCATCGCCATCCATATTGGAATTTCATCGAGATTCGAACTTGGATTCAATTAGAACTTTTAGTGATAGAACTTATATTTTTGCATTCTAGGATTAATTTTTGGATTATATTCACAAACCGTAAGTCCTATTTCATATTTTGACCTTGTTTTCTAGGGAAATAAATTATTTTGTTAAATTTACAAAGCTTGTTGACGTCACTCTTTTCTTTTGTTACTTTTGTACGAGCCTACACGTAACAACACAGTCTACTCCATTACGACACACCTGCTTTAATAATGCATGAATATTCAAGTTTACTTACTCTGAAACGGCTTCTAATTTATTACGAGGAAAAAAATGTGCTAACATATTTTTTCAAAAAGCTGAATCATGACCATGACCTTGAAAAGACAACCTTCAAAGTAGTACATACTACGCTTTCTAATGATAATATATACGTATACAAAGTTTCGTCCTATGCTGAACTGGCTCTGAGGTTATAAAACGGGGAAAAAGTGTGATGGACAGCTTAATATCGACCTATGACCTTGACCTTGAGGATAGGAAAACGAATGTGACACAAGAAACCTGAAGTTTATACCAGCTTTCTTCCCGTAATCTTCATCTGTTCTAAAGTTAACACCTGATGCAAGCGCGATGCAAAACTGAAAATGTCCAGTCGAAACATTGACCTTGAAAATAGGACCCAAATATCCAAAACGACGCAGCTTCTAATGATTATGTGTAAGTATAGAATATTTCATAGCTTAATCTCAAAAAGCTCAAATGTTATAGAGTGGAATGGGAAGTGAAAGGAAAAACTTATAATACCGTGCCGTGATTTTTCCTTTATAGTTGGAAGAAACAGTGGGATTCGCGACACACCTTTTAATGATGATGTGTAAGATATGAAGTTTCATCCGATAATCTTAAATGGCTTAAAAGTTATAGAAGGGAAAATGTGAGGGAAAGGCTAAAATATCGATCCACGACCTTGACCTTGATGATAGAACCCTAATGTGACACGCGACTCAACTTTTGATGATGGCGTATAGAATCATTCAAGGATATGTGGGGTTTTCTATCCTTTTTTGTGTTATTGGTTCGCCAAATCCCGAGGGGTCCGTTGGAGCCCAAACACGAAGTGCGAGGGTTATAACACACTTAAGAATCATTATTCTTACATAAAAATACGTGAGCGCTGATCAGCATTGTTGGATGAGTTGTGTAAATGTTGTCATATACATTTATCAGCATCGAACATCTCGAGGCAGTGATGCCCTGATGGGCTGGTGTTTTGTTATAATATTTTTTTTTTTCGAGCCTCACCCCCCAAAAAATTACTGCATTCCGCATCGTTTGTGTATTGTCTGAAAACATGCCATCCTGTTCTGTTCTTCAGTAGCAAAAATGAGAGAAATTTTGCGAGTAGTGAAACGGGTTACCTTGCCCTAATACTTAGTATTGACTCAGAGCGATAGAAATGACGATGCAAACGACGTTGATTTTCAACTCCTCTGCTCCACAGTAACCTGTGTGTATTTTGACTGCGCGTGCCTATCAAACGACGGTAAGATTTTTTTAAATTATAACTTTACGTATTTACCAGCAAAACATTTTGACAAATTAAAATTTAAACTGCATCTCAAAACTGCAAATTTAACAAAACAAACAAAATTATTTTCGTGTAAGAATAGCGATAACATGTGCTTTTGTTTGTTTGTTATCTTCTGAGATCAATGTTCGTCAAATTCCTCTTATATGTTGACACCCTGGTCTTTCCGACCCCTCAGGACTTCGTATGATCACTATAATCTCAAATGGCTTGAAAGTCATAGAATGAAAATGAAAGTGTTCATGAAAACATACAATATTCGATCGTGACCTTGACCCTGAAGATAGACTCCATCCAAACCCCTATGCGGTACGCGACTCATCTTCTAATGATGATGTACTGGTATATCAAGTTTTAGCCTGTAATCTTTAGCGGCTTTAAAGTCTTAAGTGAAAATTAAAGTGTAACGGACAAACGGACATAACGAGGGTAATATGTTGCCCGCTTTCACAAAAGGGGGGTGGGGGTGGACAACAAACGTCCAATAAATACAGTTTACACTGTAATGTTTGTGTTAGAATTTTGATCATTACACCGTTTATACTGGAAATAAGTCTTCAAATGAGCACAGTTGAAAGTATAAGTAGTATTTTCGTAGCGCAGAGACTGAATTATTGTAATTGCTAATAGGTAAAAACATATGTAGTAAATTGCCACTAAAATAAAGAATGTATTTCTCAAAAAAAATCGTTGAAAATGACATTCGAGCAGATTTTAAATCGGTTTTGAATCAGAAAAAGCAACCTATTAATATCTTCGCACCATAGTGGTCACGTACTTAAACCAAAGTAGTCACTGATTCCATGGAATAACCTAATCATTAACAACTGCATGTTCAATGAGTGAATTCGAACAAAAAAGTGAATGTCATAGCTCTGTCAATTTTTGGTGATGTTTTGGCAAATAACGAACAATAAATAGATTGGTTGTTCAAGTGGCAGTTTTTAAAAATAAAAAAAAAAAAGATGTACCCATTGCCAATTACCATAATGTACTCAAGGTACTCCTAGCAGTTAAAATGAATCACAATCATAGCATTTCCGCTGTGCTCGTTTAAAGCCATTGGGCCAAATTACAAGATGGCAATTCGAATTTTACAAAACCTGCTCCAAGGGAGATAACTAGCATTTAATTAAACAAACTCAGTAAGAATGGTTTCCCTTGCATGTAGCATGCTTTATCCTCATTGCTATTTTCAGAATGATATCGTCGGTAAAATGTTTCAGGTGCATGGGACAATTTTTTAAAGCACAAACTGAATGTTGCATACACTTGCCTAATATAAAAATTCATAAAAAAATTAAATACATGAGTGAGGTCAAAAAT
The DNA here is from genome assembly GCA_016617855.1 of Megalonaias nervosa. Lineage (NCBI taxonomy): Eukaryota > Metazoa > Mollusca > Bivalvia > Unionida > Unionidae > Megalonaias > Megalonaias nervosa. Next base: position 27,031 of record JAECUM010012943.1, read on the forward strand.
GTCCTAATTTTGGATAAGTATAATAAAACAAAACATAAGAATATCATTTTCCTGACCTGTAAAGTCAGCGGAAATTCATAGAATAAAAAGTTGATGCATCCCACCCCCAAATTTATACATGCATTTTTTTTATGTCCGAAGGCCATTTCTGAGAACAGGTCATGCTCACAGTGCAAACACATGCCTGGGTGGTAATTTTGAAAAACAATGTGTACTTAATAGCTTGATGAAATACAAATTAATTGTCATCCAGGCGATTTTTGAGACATTCTACTTGCATTGAACCAACGTGTCTATTGCTATAAGTGGCTCTGCTTCCTAGCCGACTATTGGTTTCAGAGGCTACTTACTGTGCAATGACTGCATGAGGTGTACATGCCTCACATCAATTTCAAGAACAACACAAGCCGGGAAAGACCAAATTCACAAATATATCCATATCTTTAATTATTACACAGTAATAGCTCAAAAGGTCAAACCGTACCCTTAAGTTAAGAACTTTGCCAAGGGCCAATTTACGAAACTGTCCCCTGCCACCTTAACTGTTCATATCGTACTGTGATTTTCATGTCAAGTATGGGTCACGTGGGCTCTCACAATCTCCGAATTCAGTGAATTTTTCCTACAGCAATAACTTACAGTCAGGACCTCTGTTACGGTTATACATGTAACTGTATTAATAATTGTCCTGGGTACTCAACCGGAAGTAATATTTGTGACCTGGGTCCATACTGAGGTGCAAGGAGTCAAAGTCACAGTTGGAATATTGTCGAACTTTCCAAATCTGTATTCCTACAACTATATCCGGGACACAAGTCACGAACAGAAATGAAGAAAAAGTGATATAGAAAGTAACTCATCTTTTTCAACTGTCTGAGACGACTATAGTTCATTCCACGAAATGGATATTTTTCTGATCTTTTGACATCCAATAAACGAATTTGCGACAAACTGCATGTCAGAGTTGGGGTCGGGCATTCCATCTGATTTGACAGGACATATAAGTCATAGAACGATTGTCACGTTTCGCAGTCCAGGTATCAGGAAATGTATAAAAGTTGGATATATTATGACCGCGTTTGATGTGTAAACATAGCCGAAAATAGTGTTAATTGAGTATGCAAGTCGCCAGCCACCCAGATCACAGAATAGCCGCCAGTCAAAGGGATTGTCGTCCTCACACCCAGACGTTAAACCATGGGTCCAGGGATCAAAGGGAAGCCCGCAGGGTGAACGGGGCGTGTTCTCACCCGCCACGTAGACAGACAAGCGAGAAGACATTGTCAGTAAGTTTGATTGGGACCGTCAACAGCGACATCCAATTGGAATTAAGATAGAGGGTGGGAGTAAACCTTAGATCGAAATTTTAGCTTAAACGTGCAGTAAATTTATCAGTATACCTGGGCAGATTATGAGAAGTAGATCTAGTGGGTTTAAGCGGAAAGGATACTCCGAGAGAAGCCACTCGTAATTTGGCGGGAATCTTAGGACCAGAATTGTAAGACAAGGAAAAGCTTCGACAAGGTCAGTGGGCTATTTGCTCTATTTTTGCAAAACATTACGGCGTCATAATTGTAAGTATTTGTAGCATGTATACTTAATTACTGGGATTGTTTTAGTATGTAGAATTACCTTGTAGTGTTTCATGTATAAGCGTATTTGAGACATGAATTTGAGTTTACGTAGAGAATTATGTAGATTGCTAGTCCGTCAGAATTAATATTGTAATTCGCTGGTAGGTTACTTCGTAGTAACCAGTACCTTTAGTAATGCGTTATGTTAGAGTTTACGCATGTTTGAATTGGAGTTTAGGAAAATGATTGATTTATGTACGATTAGTTACGATAGATGTGTGAATATATCAGAGCATGGATATTGGAATATTTGTATATTTGGTATGAGTTGTGATGTAAAGATATGCGTCTGATTGTTGTTTATTGGTTTGTGTAATGGAATTATGAGTATGTACTGATGTGAAGCAATTTATTGTTGTATGTATAAGAGTAATTAATACCATGCTTCCATCAGGTTGTGTTATTATGTAGTGTTTTACCATAGAAGAATGTATGCGTATTTCGGTGTGAATGAATGCGTGGCCGGTGAAATTTAATAGCCTTATCTGATGATAGGCTGTGTGTAGTGTGAGATGTGAGCGCTGAGGAAAATATTGTACCATCCTTGTGTTTTCACAGGAAGCTTTTCGGGGGACAGAACTTCCGGTGCAAGTTAGTAGTCCCGAGTCTCTAAGAGGGAGACGGAAGTGAGACTGACAGTGCAGTCGGAGTCGACAACGTGCAGTCGACATAGAAAGAGGGATAGAAGGGGAGGAGGAGGAAAGTGGTCTGGAGGAGGAAATAGAGGAGGAGGAGAAGGAACTTGGAGGGAGTCAGGGAGGACGAGAGCGAATTAGGAGATAGAGAGGAGTACACAGATGAGTAGTACACAAGGACAGGTGGAAATCTCTCACACTACGAATCAAATGATGCGATAGGCTAGAAAAGGGTCGAGCGGAAGAATTGTATTTGGGAAATTTGAACTATTGATCTTTTAACTGTTATTAAATTGTCATTATTGAACTTCACCCTTTTTGTATCTTTATTCATTTAACCGTCGGCATTGCTGACTGGGGGCTCGGAGCTGTATATCTAACTGTCACTAAATCAACTTCCAACCAAAATCGAGCCTGGGTGGGACTTCTACAATAATTTAAATAAATATTGGAGGCACCCCACCCCCAATCCTCCACAACCAAAACCTCACAACGATAAATGAGAATTCTCTGTAAATATTAAAGAGGATGTACCCATAAAATATTGATATGAATTCGAGATTATTTATCCAATATCCTAAAATACGTTTCAAAATGTGTCATTGTGTTATAGCCTTTTAAACTAAGTTTACATAGTGGGAGTGACATTCTTGAAGTTACACTAGAGCAATAGCGACAATGTTCCTACTACATGTGTTATCAACATGGCTAATTCTAGTTTGATCACCTCTGTTGTACAGTATTAGCCCTTTCACTCACTAACATCGTCACATGACTCCTCAGCCGAACCATCAGTCGTCACGCCTCCAGACGCCCTTTCCCAATCCCAGAAAAGCGTTAAAAACACCGCAAGGGTCAAACTTGCCCAGCATTAGGCGCGCATCCTGCTGCTGTATGCTCTCTGTTACTCTCTTCCCAACAATATATGCGAATCCTGCTGCTGTGAGCTCGCTGTTAGTCATTGCCAAAGCTTAGACGCAAATCCTGCTGCTGTATGCTTGCCGAGTAATATTTAAATGTAATCAAGGTTTTGTGGTGTAAGCATTTTCCAAACGTTCAGAGAGACAATTTTGCTTTTATAAATGAAGCAAACAGTAGGCACGGCCACAGGGTTCGTATCATTGCTTACAACTTACCTGTCATACATGTACTATATAATAATTACAAGGGAGGACACTTCTCTCCTTTCTCGCGCGACCTATTTAAGAATAACCGTTGATATTTCAAGCTACATTTCGCGTAGCGTAATAAATTTGGTACCGATGTTTAGCTCAGGCATTCGACTTTGAATGCGTATCCGAAGTTTGGCTTACTATCATACCTTTAAGGAATGCCAGACAATTTTCCCAAGCTACTGCTCGACATGGCCATGATCGCGCCCGCTTAATATGCAAGAACAACGCGCTGAATGGAATACTCCCTTCTCATTGGCCAACTGAAAATAAGTTATAAACAAATGCAGGACGTCATTTTCTTTTAAACAATAAGAGGACAGTATTCCATTCAGCGGGATTTCACTTGCATATTAAGCGGGCGCTATCATGGCCATGTCGATCAGTAGCGTACAAAGTCGAATGCCTGAGCTAAACACCGGTATCAAATTTATTACGCTACGCGACATGTAGCTTGAAATATCAGCGGTTACTCTTAAAAAGGTCACGCGAGAAAGGTGAGAAGTGTCCTCATTTGTAGTTATTATATAGTACATGTATGACAGGTAAATTGTAAGCAATGGTACGAGCCCCTGTGGGCACGGCTGGCATGAGTATTACAGGGTTCAAGAAAATGTACCGCCCACGGCAAAGGCGTGTTAACAATAGCCCAGGAACCATGACTTGAATGATCTACTTCGCAAACTTGCCGCAAAGTTCAAGGCACCCACCACACTTTTTCTACTTAAGGATTTTGCTTTCCTTCTGGCGCTCGGCATAAGAAAACGGCTGTCATAGAGGTCGTCTTCATTAGCAAACATCATGGGGTGTATTATTATACTGTAAAGAAAACGATTCATTTAAAGACACACTAGATGAGAACTATATCGTAGATGATGATAAGCGCGCAGAGATTATGAATTCCTCAACAACAAAAATGATCTGGCAAGCTACTCCAACATAGATAGCCACCTACATGGGCGCCCGCAGAATGGGTCAAGGGGGGGTCACATGACCCCCCTGGAAATCATACTGCAAATGTATATATATAAATTCCGACAAGTTTAATCATGCAAATGAAGCTGCAAATATGTCACAAGATTCTCTTCAAAACGCTTAATAAATATTAGCTTTAGTTTCAGACTGCTTTTTATACTAACTCTTCCGGCCGTGACTAACTGCCGCCCCCCCCCGAAAATCCTGACACCCCCCCCTTCACAAAATCCTGACCCTCCCTGCAAAAAATCCTGTGGGCGCCCATGGCCACCTATACCTTACTAGCTTTGCTGGCACAAGTGTAACATGGAAGTTTCACGTTATATATCCTTAGCCATACTTTTCCACTTGTGGTCAGTGGCGTCACTAGAGGAGTGCGGGGGGTGCGGACCGCACCAGGTGACACCATCAGAGGGGGTGACACCAAAATGACTGTCTATAAAATTTTTAAATTTTTGTCCAGGAAGGAGGTGGGGGGGGGGGGACACCAACCCTAGCGACGCCATTGCTTGTGGTCTTAACCTATGTTATTGAAAAGACGTTTAGAGTTAACCGTTGGGTTAGATATCGGACCTCAATAAGAACCATAAAATAACAGGTTACAATAAGCGATATGGATGTAGATGTGGTACTTGAAGAACTGTATGATACCGTTCCTACTAAGAAAGTTCAGGTACATACACAACCAAATATTCGATGTCCTAATTCACAAATAAGCGTGCAGCACGAGAGGCTATCTCAGCTAGTTACTTCAGATATGGCCGTTTGGCGACATAGGATACTTAAGGGTTTTACAGGTTTCGCCCCTCCTAAACCGACCAAGCGCAACATTAGTTACCCGTCGACGGTCTTGTTTTTCCCTGAGGTGCTGCAGAGCTGTGGGCTCCTGGAGTTCATGGTAAAATCCCTCGCAATGCTTGAAACTTCATACACGTGCTTCTGGTACATGTCCGTTGCTGGTCTTTTCTAAATGGATACTCGAGCATAAAATATATATACGTTATAAGTATTATCTCTAAATGGATAGTCAAGCATAATATATATCAACGTTTTGAGTCTTATCTCTAAATGGATACTCAAGCTTAATAGATATCTATGTTTTATGAGTCTTATCTCAAATGGTGAACCGCTCCGGTGGGCTAGTGGTTAGAGCGTCCGCCTCGGATGCGGGAAGTCGCGGGTTCGAACCCCGGCCGAGTCATACCAAAGACTTTAAAAAAATGGTACTAACAGCTGCCTCGCTTGACGCTCAGCATTAAGAGGTTAGTGTTAGGACTGGTCGGCCTGGTGTCAGGATAATGTGACTGGGTGGGACATCATGCCACATGTCTGCGACATGATGCCCCAGTGCTAGACATCACTATAAACTGTCACAATGCAGACATCGTAGCGATTTGACTGAAAAATTGTTAAAGCTACGTTAAAAATCTAAATCACACACACATCCCAAATGGATATTCAAGCATAATATATATCTACATTATGAGTCTTATCTCTAAATGGATAGTCATACTTAATAAATATCTACGTTATGAGTCTAATCTCTAAATGGATACTCATACTCCATCAGTTGTCGTAATACAAGCACAAACTACAATCTGAATCTTTTCGTGCATGCGCTAGCTTAAACTGCAGTTTATTACAACCGCATGCATGTCAAAAAGATTATCATCGAACTGACTACCCTTTCCACACAGACCATGTGGTGTACACAAAACACTCCCTTTCCTCTGTTGTTTGTTGTTTTCTTGTTTTGTTTTGTTTTTGTTTTTTTTGTTTATTTTTTTTTTTTTTTAAATGGATTTTATAGCACCAACCATCAACTACTTCCAGTTATTATAACCCTTTAATCTGTTTAAGTATATCCATGTTGAAACATCAGAGACCCAATCCTGCAGAGGAGGGCAGTTCGTCCATTATGTCTCTCCAAAGATATCTTTTTTTAGGCCAGCGTAGTTTTTGTTTTCCTGCTGGAAGTCGTGGCGGGTGGCGGACCTTTTGTGAAATGGAGGTTTCTTGTTCTGGTAATTGTTTTTGAGGTCGGGAAAAGGCGGCTGGAGTTGCATGACTGTTGGCCTGTTGGCTCGGTCCAATACTATCTATTCTGTTCATAAGGCCCCCCCCTCCCCCGCTGCTGCGACTACCAAAGAGGCAATAATTATATTATAATGGCATAATATTATTATACTATTTCATGGCATGCTTAACTTGACATCTAACCGATGTTGCACCATAACCTGTTACGGACTGGATGGTTAACATGATGAACTTCAAAATGTTCAGACGAAAACTCTTATGAGGCACTTCAACTTCACTTTGTAACATGGATATCCAAGTTTTCTTTTGATCTGCTCGTCCAATAATCTTGTTAAAATGAATGGTTTTGCTTTGTCGTGAAGTTATATCAGATTTTAGTATGGACCTCTTAGATTTTCCTTGTTGTTGGCACATCTTTATTACGCATAATTCCGAATAACAGTAACTGATGGATATTTTGAAAGCTCATAAGTCCGAATTATATTTTGTACAAGAGTTCTAATTTCTCAACATTTTGGCCCAATGTTCCATTGTTCCGATGGCTTACAAGAATGAAAAATATAGGGACCAGTAGTGCGAAGGTTCATTGATCCGGAGGTTCGTAATTTTGAAAGACAGCTGAAAAGATTGCTTCTTTGTTCTGGAAAATTCGTGATCATTAGTAATTTCTCACACTCACAGCATAAATATCTTATGAATTCGATATTTTCTTAAGATATTTGTGCTCTAAGTATGGGATATTACTAATGATTCGAAAGACAAGATTCAAAGACTCACAAGTTCGAAGGTTTGTTAGTCGGAAGGTGCTTGACAACAAGGGTACATTGGTCCAAAGGGTCATTTGTTGGAAAATATTTTTGAAAGAAAGAGGTTTACAAGTCCATAGGTTCTTTGGCCCGAATGTATTGAAAAATGGTTCATTGTTTCGAACATTCAATATTTCGAATATATTTTCATTGGGCCGCACCAACGCACCTTCAACCCACTGAACCTTCGAACTATTGAACCTTTCTTTCGGACTAACGCACCATCGGATTACTGAACCTGCCGAACGTAATGAACCCTTCTTTCAGGCCAATAAACCTTCGTATTAACGCACCTTCGGAGCACTGAACCTTAGAGCCAATGAACCTCTCTTCGGACTGATGACCTTTTAAATCGAGACCCTTCGAAACAGTGAACATTTATTATGCCCCGTAGAACCTTCGGAACAATGAACCTTCGGAATATCGAAATGTGACCTGGAAAAACGTAGGGGTCGGAGCATAAAATCCGTATTCTAACTTCCTGTTTTGAATTTCGAGTTTAGCTAAACTTCACCGAGTTTTCTGCGTCATTATAATCGTACTTTCGCCTTGAAATGTCGACGACACTAAAAGATTTAAAGCAGTCTCATTGAAAACCAATGATGTGAAAATACGACGATTTTGGTAACTTTTCATCCAGCCAACACATTTCTTGTTTGTTTGTTGCTTTTTTTTTAAAAGAAGCTCCATCTGAAAATCACAGTTTGCTATTTCAAAATGGACGAAGGAAGGGAAGGAGAAAAAAGACTTTTAAATGCTTAGTTTAGTCTTGAATAGGACCGCTCCGGTGGCCTAGTGGTTAGAGCATCCGCCTCGGATGAAAGAGATCTCGGGTTCGAACCCCGACCGAGTCATACCAAAGACTTTAAAAAAAAAAAAAAATGGTACTAACAGCTGCCTCGCTAGGCGCTCAGAATTAAGTGGTTAATGTTAGGACTAGTCGGCCTGGTGTCAGGATAATGTGACTAGGTGGGACATCATGCTACATGTCTGCGACATGATGCCCCAATGCTAGACATCACTATAAAACTGTCACACTGCAAATATCGTAGCGATATAACTCGAAAATTGTTAAAGCTACGTTAAAAATCCAAATTACACACACACACACACACACACACACACACACACACACACAGAGTCTTGTATACAAAAGGAACGCATTTACGTGAAAATCCGTTGTTCGCTTGTGAGCAAGCGTGTATGTTCCGCAGTTCTGTTCCGTTTTCCCATCTGTCATTTCATTCTGAGTGCCTTTCTTCTTCGTCAGCATTTTTTTTTTCTTCAAATATTTTTGTTTCTATAGCGACATTGTTCTGTTCCGTCCTTTAGTAGCCACCTATATCAAACATGACAAATATTATCTTTAAATTTCTTCTAGAAATCTCCGTGCAAGTTCCGTGTGTTCGTTGAAACAAGTCAATTTTCAACATCGTAATAATGTCATTATGATCAATACTAAGCACGTTTTCGGCGAGAAGTGTGTCAACGATAATGCGCAAGAGAAGCCTATTGCGTCCACAGCCCGTATTTCGCGCCAGACGGTCGACTGATCAGTATTGTTGGTAACATTACGATATTTGTTTACATGAAGAGAAAGTTATGAAAGGATGCCACTGACCCATAATACAAACCATATCGAGAACAGGGAAAGCAAACCAGATCAGGTCAGGTGGTGATGGTGGAGGGGTGTTCCAAAATTTCAAAAGAGCCCGACTTTCCCCAAGGGGCACCAAAGCAAAAGGCTATGTATCCATTTAGTCAAAGGCTGCATTATACCCAATAAACGAACGCAAGAATAAAACTATGGTCAATTTTCAAGTGAGAAGTGATCCGGCCCTGGACCTTATTGTTTGCAAGAACCATGACGGCACGTTGATAGCTGGTACCGGTCTGTGGAGTTGCTGTAGTATGCCCTATTTTCTCTTTATTAAGTGCAGCGCGGTGCCCCAAGACGTGGCTGGTTCAAGGCAACCTCGTTCCTCGCCTTGCCCTTAGACCGGTCCTGGTGGCACGCGCATTATCCAATATAACTCGACATATGGGCCATTCACTCTCGTCGGGTTCTAATTTTTACATAAAAATATCTGCGCAGCGTTGCTGGACGAGGTGTATGACCGCATCAAATGTATCAACTTCTGTCTTTACGAGGCATTGATGGTGAGGTGTGTTGTTATAATTATATTTTTCCCGGACCGCACCCAAAAGCAAAAAAAAAAAAAGTGACTTTGCATAGCGGATCGTGTGTGCATTGACCGAAACAAAATACAATCCTGTTGTATTCTCCAGTCACAATGAACAGAGAAATTTTCGAGCAGAGAAATAAGATGTGTATTCTTGCCGTAATACATCGTACTCAGAGCGATGAAAGTAACGATGCATGCAAAATGAATTTTCAAACTCGTCTGCACCACAGTAAACTGTGTGTATTCTCAGTTGTACGTCAATCAAACTAATGTTCAGAATCTGTGTATTTCATCGTATTTACCTGCCACACATTCGGCAGTTGTTTTATTCTTTAAAAATGATCTATATTATTATGATCTTCGCTTAAAAGGTTATTTCTCATGTTACGACTCTATTGTCATAAACTAAGTAACAGAAATAAGCAAAATCAAAAAGTTTTGTAAAACTTAACAAACAATTTAATTGTCAATGTAATATAATGAAAATTTAAAAAGAACTTAATGTATGATGAACTGATTCCAAAACAATCCAAAAAAGTGCTATTATAGTCTAAAAGAATGAAACGTTCCGTATGAATTTCAGATCCTAGAATATACTGGTCCTCCAACAGTCCTGTCAAAATAGCGTTGTCCAGAACTCCTTTTGAATCATTCACAATAGTTTCAAAATATTAGTATAGTCCAATGAGTACTTTCAACTGAATAATACAAACAAATGTCTTTTCCTCTTAAATAATATCTGAAATACAACATAAAATACGTCTGCAGACTTGATGTTGCAACAAAAACACAAGAAATAAGAATAAGAAAACTGCCCAGTCCAAGCTACTTATATGCAGACGAAAAGGAAAAATAAAAACGCATATTATCAATACAACTACTTGACAAATCGCAAATTTCTAACATCATAGAAGAACTCACATGAATGAACCCATTCAAAAGGAATTAACTTAATTCTTCTAAGATACCACGTGACCGACCTGTCCAATTTGAAAATGCCCGAAACTCACAACATATTTACTCATAATTTTATTATTAATAACTGTCAGCAAGTACGTAAGCAAATATTTATAGATCCTATGAAATTTACGTTTTTTAATATCTTAAAATAGAATCTACGCATGTACGCCAAATCCAGATAATAACTTCAATTTACAGTCATAAATAAAAATTGCAAACATTAAACAAAATCATCATCCAAGAGTTACAAAAATAAAGATATACATAACATGTAATATCTTTCACCGATTCTGTTGCTTCCATATCTTACAGTTTGAATTCTCATACTGGGAGAAGACAATCTGAATTTTGTCAGAGATAATCCATCATTATGGTTACTCAAGAATTTCAAATAATGTTCGAGGCCAGCTCAGTGTTTAGATGGCTTTCTAGAGGCAGATTATCAGAAATATATTGAATTAATTGTCCAATAGAAAAGCATATGTAACCCTTAGTTTAAAAGTGGAATAAACTTGAAGAAATGTACTAACTCAGCAAATATCCACGCTTTATCAAATTAAGATCTGTTTCAGGTATCATTTATGAGTGTAACCTAAATTAATACTGTTATCTGATTCACTTTCAATAAATAGCTGTGTATGTGCAGTGCTCAGTATAAAATTCACAGAATATTTAATTAGTTATATATAATGTTTTATTCTATATAAAAATAGCACAACTAATTATCTAACATTATATGTATGAGCGACCGCGGCCCCCAGACATGTCAATACTAAACAAGGTTAGGTAAAGATTATGATGTTCACAGAGAGGCCTAACGTTTAAATATTCATGGAATTGTATGGTGTCGTGGATAAATTCCATCGTGACAGGTTTACCTTTAAACTCCGACTATACAACGATGTCAACACTAAATGACTGGGCTTGGCTACAGCGACTCCAGTTTACATTCAAGTTGCAGTGACTCAAATTAACATTTGACTCATTTGCTCCTAACAAAGCTGCAAACCTCAAAATTCTAAATTTATTTTAGCATTGTTCATGCTAAATTTATGCTATCATTGTTCATGCTAAATTTATATTAGCAGTGTTCGTGCTAAAGTTGACATACTCGGACAGCATAATGTATCGCTATGCTACATCAATCAGCTAAAGACGTGCGATTACGTGATGATCAATCGTTGCTCATTTTTTGGATGCCGTTAAGTATATAGTCTATTGGTTCTATGCAAAATCATGCCCAAAACACGGTGCTAAAATTCATCTGCACTGCATTAAAATGATGGCGGAAATTAACGGTGATGTTTGCTTGTTTATTTAGTTGAAGCTGTCTTCTGTAGTTCAAGTCACGGGCTCGACCATTGTGGGTAAGTGAGAAAGCTTGCCAGTAGCTTCCCGTGGGTCGGTGGTTCTTACCAGGCTTTTCCCGGGTTCTTCCTCCACCAAATATACTGGCCGCCATGTAGCCTATTGTGTCCTGAAAAATAGCGCCAAATCCAAAACAAGAACAACCTACAGAAGGTTATAAATTTATTTTCCATGTTTCATCATATCTTGTTGAGCTAATTCATCACCGGGTCTAAAAATAAAACAGAAAACTGTATCAACATAAAGCCAGTTCTGACAAACAAAAGCCCGATTCGTCTTGCTTGCGTTTGCCGATAGTGATACGTAGATGTCACGGCTGAAGTGGTTGCATCACTAACATAGATAACTTCTTGATTACTTTCGCTACGTCAAGTTCCTGTGCTATTGAGATCAACCAGTCTGTAGTTCTAAAACTAAAAATGCTAAAAATGAATTTTCAGAGCGTTAAAATGTCTCTTAAAATATCGATTGTCTAACTTGTGTATCGATAACCTTTTTTAATATCTATATCCATCGATTAATCGATTTTTTTCTTCTTAATAGCTTAAGGCATATTCTCCGCACTGTTCAACGGTTCCCGTATTTAGTCTATATCCCATTAAATTACTGAGTATGGGTATTATAGTCGTGCGTATGTACATTGTCGTAAGTCCTAAATGTCTCATCAAATGGGCCATATTGACAGATTTAATTAGATTTGTACTAGTTTCAAGATTTTGTTTTAAAAATTAAATTTGCTGTGAACAGGAATCTTCTTCTGTTGAATAGTAGCGACACGGACCGACACACAACTGGAACCAGTTTGGATGGGTTTGGTATGCTTTTAACCGGCTTAAGCTCGACAAAGGTAAATATTGAAAAAAAATGAGATCCATAAATGAAGGGTACCGTTGTACTCAATATGCAGAGTACACGACACTTATGCTACAGTTAATTTTCTATTAAAATAGAGTTTAGCAAAGCTGTTTAATAGCTTCTATTACGAACTTTCGGGACGATTTGGATTCAAGGTCTTTTTTCGAGGTGTTTAAAGAATAAGCATTAAATTCTTGCCTATTATTATCACTGAATGAAAACAGTATGACTAAACCGACTGACCTCTTTCAGAAAGTTTGCAAAAAGTAAAGGTAGTTTTAGTTAGAAACCTGCCAAGTTTTGTTTAAGGTTATTAAATAGACCTGCGGTATTAATATAAGTCCGGCTACGAAATTTCTCTCTCTCTCTCTCTCTCTCTCTCTCTCTCTCCATACACACACACAAACACACTACAACACCCACATGCCTCAGACAGATAATGAATGACAAAAGGAACTCTGACAATTTAAGTGAATAATTCAATATATGACTGGGAAACTCATGTTCAATCGTATGTATGTATGTATGTATGTATGTATGTATGTATGTATGTTAGCTTCTACATCAGGAATAATTGCTGCTATTGCTATATATTTTGCTTGATTGCATCATGTATTTGCCAAATTTTGCCCTACAGTACCGAAATCATTCTAAAAGCGTGTTAACCTTGAATGTGCAAAATCCTTTTCGATTGGTTATTTGGGACAGCGCCCACGTTTACATTCTGCGGTGATAGTTTTAACAGATGTGCTACTGTAGGATTTGTGTAAACAGTCGTGTGATTGAATTACAGAGTTGCTTTGAAACATGGCTTTCCTTAGCTTAGCAGTTCTTACTTTTATTGTGGCAAATTATTTTGTTTGTTGTTATGACAAAGTTCAAGTGAAACCTTTGAAAGTTGACAAGGAAAAACACAATGATGAAGCTGGTAGATTGAGATCTAAATTTCAAAATTTGGAGCAAAGGAAAGATTTTGAAACTAAAGATAGACATGATGATCGCCGAAAATGGATGTATGCCACAAGTGAGGAAGAAACCCAACTACTCTATAGCAACAAGGGTAGAATCTCCGCAACTGACAATACTGACACCACGGCGTCAAATACATACGCCGCGGATATGAACCCTGATAGCCTAGATGCAGATTGGGACTTTCCAGACATCAATTCTGCAGAGAATACATCATCTATTGATGATGTTGATTACGGTGAATCTGATCTGGGTGCTGTGCATTCGAGAAGTTCGGGTGCCTCTGGTTATAATGATTCTACAGTGAAAGAAATTGTCAACAGAGTTGAGAATAATTCAGAGACTGGCAATTTTCAAGGTGAAACATATGAAAAGACAAATTCAGTAGGAAATGAAACAGGACAGGCCAATCTGCGCGAGTGTAGAAATTGTGACAATGCAGAGGGAAATAATGAATTCAGAATTTCTGTGGTTAAATACCAAATCCTGAAAAAGCTGCAGTTGTCAAGAACTCCGGAACTAACGAAGGGAGAAGAACCAGTGATCCCATTTGACTTTTACCTGGGAAATTTCTCCAGGGATGAGGAAAAGCCAGAAGATGAGACGGAAGCCGAGCTCTTTTATGCGAAAGCGAAACAGATTCTAGTTTTTGGCCAAGACGGTAGGAAACAAGGCGTAGAAATCCTAATTTCTTTTCCAGCTTATATACTTTTTTGGTTGCATTTTGATGCCCCGCAATGACTGTAAAACGGGCCTATACTGTTACCCTTGTCCGTCCGTCTGTCACAACTTGGTTTATGGCAGGGGTCTCAAACTCAAAACACCCTGAGGGCCGCATGAGGGCATTTTCTATGGCCCAAGGGCGGCACCACATTAGTTTTCTCTCATGACATCTTGTGACGCCAATCATTTTGCGTACCACAGGATACGGCTTGGCGGGCCGCGTGTTTGAGACCCCTGGTTTATGGTTTGCTTTTAGATCAGTTTCATAGGCATCGTTTCTTCCAGTGACATGCTGTTTCATACGTAAATGTGTCTTGGCGAGTACAAAACAACATCACGCTACTAAAATTAGTCATTGAGGCCTATATTTCGGCTTCAGTGACTTCAGTTACAAGTTTGCGTTTAAGTCAATTTCACGTCATTATTCACCACAGTGACATGCAAGTTTGTATGTGGACATGTCTGTGAATATAATGACACTTAACATAAATTAGGTCAGTGTGCCCTATGATGTGCGTTTCAGTGACTTGGGTCCAGATTTGCATTTATGTCAGTTTTTCAGGCATTATTGGCCACGGAAGCATGCAGCTTGGTGTGTGAATGCGTCTTATGAATATAAACATGATACCAGAATTAGGTCACTGTGACTTATATTTCATACTCTAAAGAATCCGTTTAAGTTTTGCGTTTAGATCCGTTTCTCGTGCATATTTGAGCACATAATCGTATAAAAGTGGGGAAAAGGGGCAATGGTGTTTTGTGAACATGTATTTCTTTTTTTTTTCAGTATTTACCAAAATTAGGTCACCTTCAACTATATTTCGCTCCTCATTTACTTCGGTTAAGCATTTGCATTTGGGTCATTTTCTCCTGAATTATTAGAGAAGAAACAGATAGTTTTTGTGGGTGGTTGGTTAGTACAATGCCACCTTACTAAATTGGATCACTGTGAACCATAGTGTGTGTTTCTGTGACATAGGTTAATATTTGCATTTAATGTCAGTTTTTCGGGCACTCTGGCCACAGAGGCATGCAGCTTTGTAGTTGAATGCGTCTTAGTGAGTATGAAGCCATAAAAAATAGGACACTGTGACCTATTTTTCAAACCTCAATGACTATGGTTAAGTTTTGAGTTTAGGATGGTTTCTCAAGTACAGTTGACTACAGGGTTATACAAAACGTAAAAGCTGGGATGAATGAGCCGTCGTGATCTGCTAACACATTTCTAGTTTATTTTTTATATTTTTTAGAAAAAAGAATATTGATCCGGTGTAATAGCACGACTGTTTCACATTTACTCTTATAAAACGTTCTGATTTATCAATACACAACGTAGATGACAGTGCTTGAAAAAAAAAAACACGAACATGTTATGTAATATACAGGGTGCCCGCAGAATGTTTTTTTTGGAGGGGGGAAGGCAAACATGCAGTTGTCAGTTAATAAGTTTTACAGATGTAGGCCAGTCACGTTTGCTAAGCACCCAGCTAAAGTCATGTATAAGCTATAATCTACCTGTCTTGGGAATATTACCACGGCCTTGTGTTTGATCTCTAAAGATTGCCGCGGGGTTAGTGTTGAACTCTTACGCAAGGTTACCATGACCAGCCAGAGACTGGAAACTTGAGTCGATAAAGGCGACCGGTCGTGTCACTTAACAAAGGCTTGCCGTTATCACGCCTATATGTTAAAAGTTAGTTCAAGGACCAAAAGAAAAGTCCACGGGGTGAACGGGGAAGTGTTCGTATCCGTCCCCACGTTGACAGACAGCGAGAGGGACATGTTCCGCTAAGTTTGATTGGGTCGGTCCACAGTGATATCCAATCAAAACTGAGATAGAGGGCGTGATTAAAATTCAGACCCGAATGATGCCTTCCGAAATCGTAAGAGTAATTTAGTATTCGCCTGGAAGGATTGCAGATCAGTAGGGTTTACTCCGAGAAAGAAGCCACTCGTAATCTGGCGGCAGAACTTAGAGGTAGATTCTAAGGAAAGACAAAGCTTCGAAAAGGTCAGTTAGTTATTTGCTCGATTTTTGCAGAATATTACGGCATCATAATTGTAATTATTTGTTGTATGTACACTTAAAAAATTACTAGGATCGTTAGTATGTAGAATTACCATTGTAGTGTTTCATTTACATGCGTATTTGAAAAATGGGCTTGAACCTTACGTAGAGAATATTAGATGCAAGGCGGAATTATGTAGATTGTTAGCTTGTGGTCAGAATTAATTTCGTAATTCGCTGTTAGGTTACTTCGTAGTAAACCAGTGCATTTATTATAGCGTTATGTTAGAATTTACACATGCTTGAATTGTGAATTTGGAAACATGGTTGAAGAATGTAAGATTAGTTACTATGGACATATGCATATATCATAACATGGATATTTGAATATTTGCGTACTTTGTATGAGTTTTAAGGTAAAGAAATGCTTCTGAATATTGTGATATTGTTTAGTATAACGGGATTAGGAATATGCACTGATGTGACGGAATGTATTGATGTATGTGTAAGTGGTAATTGATACCGTGCTGTATTATGACGTTTGTTTTACCATACAAGAACGTATGGGTATCTCGATGTGAACGAATGCGTGACCGAAGAAATTTAATAGCCTTTATCTGATGATAGGCTGTGTGTAGTGTGAGATGAGAGGGCTAAGGAAAAAGATTGTACCGTCCTTGTGTTTTCACAGGAAGCTTTTTAGGGGACAGAGAACTTCACTTCCGGTTCCAAGTCTTCAAGAGTAGGAGACGGAATTGAGACTGTAGCCGAGACAGTCGAAGTCGACAGAAGTGTAGTCGTGGGGGAGAAAGTGGAGGAGTAGGAGAAGGAGTCTGGAGAAAATCGAGGAGGAGGAAGAGAAGGAATTTGGAGAAAGGTCGGGGAGGAAGAGGAGAAAGAATTTGGAGAAATAAGAGAGAGAAATGATACAACAGATGAGTAGAAATACAAGGACAGGTGGAAATCAACCTCACACTGCTAATCAAATGATGCAATAGGCTTATTAAAGGGTCGAGCGGAAGGAGTGTAATTGGAAATTTGAGTCATTTGATTATTGAATTGTTATTAAATTGTTATTCATTGAATTTCAACCTTTTTGTATATTTAACCATCCAACCGTCGGCATTGCTAACTGGGAGCTCGGAGCCTTACATCTATCTTTCACTAATTAACTTCCAACAAAATAGAGCTTGGGTGGGACTTCTATAGTAGTTTAAATAAAATATTCGGAGCACCTCACCCCAACCATATAGTTCGTCACAAGGCCAAAAACATGTTTAAAGGTGAAATCCAGGGGGAGGAGGCCTATGTGCGAGCGCCCAAGGTCAAAATCTGATAAACATTGTAAAGTTTGTTGATAATCACTGTTCCAGGCATCTGATAAACATTGCAAAGTTTGTTGATAATCACTGTTCCAGGCATTTGTATGAACCTCCGTACACAACCGCTAAGTATGTGTTGAGTGAATGCATAAACACTATATTGGTGACATGTTACTTTACATCGAACATTCAGTAGAATGTATGGTTTAGGTAACAACTCTCAATGTATATGTAAAGGATGATTTTAACCGACTTTTACTTACCCATTTTGCATGACAATGAAATGACATGAGAAAGAGAGAGAGAGAGAGAGAGAGAGAGAGAGAGAGAGAGAGAGAGAGACTGTGGCCGAAATCTTGGTGATGAAGCAAGTCTAATAATACATGTACAGGTATTTTATTTCTTTTTTCCTCTCTTTGCATTCCTGCCAAAGAGAATTCGTTGGCTTAATTAATTTCTACATATTTGTATTGCCAGAAATTGAAACGTTAAGGGAATATGATCGGAAACAAGTTAAAATTTGAGCGACTGAAAATGCTCTCCATTGCAATCCAATACCCACCCAAGTAGTCTTCACCCACCTCCAGACAGTGACACTGTAGCTATATCAAATAAGTGCCATTCAATAGTTCGGGAGTAAGTGTGGTGACTAACAGACAGTAAAACTGGAGATGGTGACATGGGCACCCGCACATAGGGGTAAGGGAGACACTTGGCCTACATCAGTCAAATTTTATGGCTGACCACTACATATCTTTCCCCACCTCACCCCCAAAATATAATTCTGCGGGCGCTCTGGGTGGTGACTAGTTTGTCCTAAATGAAACTGGCGCCGATCTTCTATGCAGTATGGCTGGCACAGTGGCAAATATGAAAATCTTATCACTCAAGAGTATCAGAGATAGTTTCAATACTCAGCGCTAGAAAGAAGAATCTATCTTGCTGAAAATGCTTTTCAGCAAGTAGAGAGTCGATTCCTTCGAGGGATTCTTCTTATACTAGTTGCGAGGAAAAAGTCAAAGCTAAATTAGATATACTTTCTGTATGGATTATCATTAAAAAAAATAAAGGAAAACGATTGCCAAAGTCTGCTTTCCAGCTTTTCACAACACTTTTATGACCCAAATCGTTATCAGGTTATCTGTTCCACGGTAAAAACAAACATGGGGAAAAAACAAAAGAAAACAAAATCCGCTTGCATTAGTGTTATCTGAGTCAAAAGAGAGGCTCAAGACGCAATAATATTTACACGTGCTTGTTTTAACACAATCATATGTATTTTCAAAGCGAATATCCGAGTACATATACTTACAAATAACTCAGGTTTGGGTCTATGTCTCGTTAATTAGAATTAAAGCAAAAATCGTTCCAACATTCCCCAGAATAACTCTGAGATCCTTCCATCTTGTTTCATAATGTTTAAAATGACTGAGAACCTGAGCATTAGGTTAGTAACCTGATACATTCTGACACTATCAAACCGTCAACCCCCTTTTCTTTGCTTAAGACACGTGCTATTAGTAAGGGAGCCTTGATGCTATTAATACACGTTTTATTAGTAAGGGAGCCTTGATGCTATTAATACACGTGCTATTAGTAAGGGAGTCTTGATGCTATTAATACACGTTTTATTAGTAATCGAGCCTTGATGCTATTAATACACGTGCTATTAGTAAGGGAGCCTTGATGCTATTAATACACGTTTTATTAGTAATCGAGCCTTGATGCTATTAATACACGTGCTATTAGTAAGGGAGCATTGATGCTATTAATACACGTGCTATTAGTAAGGGAGTCTTGATGTTATTAATACACGTGCTATTAGTAAGGGAGCCTTAAATGTTATTAATACACGTGATGTTAGTAAAGGAGCATTGATGCTATGTAATTGATGCCATGTAGTGTATACAATGTACGGTGCTGTTTTGTTGGGAGGGGGGTTGGAGTTCGTTGGTAGGTTTATAAGTGTATTATTTAAAACTAGAGAGTGTTTCTAATACGCAAAAACCTTCTCGCTCCACTGTTTAGCAGCAATCCCACCTCTCTCCGTTTATGTCCCTTGGAACAACTTTAGACGGAAAGACCCAGGGGTTGATGTTGATTGCGCAAGTGATTGTTTGCATTCAGAATCAATTGGTGAAGGCAACTTACCTGAGACATGGAATTTTAGATAGACGTTATTATTTGAAACTTAGTAGAGAAATTATATATATATATATATATATATATATATATATATATATATATATATATATATATGTGTGTGTGTGTGTGTGTGTGTGTGTGTGTGTGTGTGTGTGTGTGTGTGTGGAAGAAGTCGTGAAATTCAGTCGAGGATTATGAAATCAGATGGTAAAAGGAATTCAAAGCTATGTGTGGGCCTGCTTCGTAAGTAATAACGCAAACTATATGTCCTTGTCGAGATTTATTTGTCATCCACTATATTCATTCAGAAAACACCCTTTAGTTCTTTACTGCTGTTGTTTTGAGTTGTTGTTCCCTTATTGTTTTTAAATATCACTTTTTTCTCTTTTTATAGTGACACATAAGTGTGTCCATAAGAAGGCCACGGGATGTTATACTTTCAAACTAGATGATAAGAATATTGACCCATCAACCGTAAGCGCCGTTTATCTTTGGATCTACAAACAAGCGGATTTGAACGACCATTACATACAAACTTTTATGGTTTCCGAACTTGGTATGACGTACGACCTTTATGGAAACCGAACACTCCGCAATCGGAATATTGTCAAGCGTCTTGAAACGTCTCTCAAGTACGGATGGATGAAGATTTATGTCCGCAGAACCGTGGTTCGCTGGCTTCAAAAGCCAGCTAGAAATAAAGGTCTTTCAGTGATATGCAAAACGTGTCAGAGACAGAGTTACAAAACGATTTTTGGATTCAAGGAAGGCCACAAGCCGATCCTAGTTTTTGATATTCAGGATAAACGTCATTTTCTGGCGCGTTCAAAGAGAGAGACAGCGTGTATTGGCGGAAACTGTTGCAGAAGAGAAAGTTTGAGTATAAACTTTGAAGCCATTGGATGGAATTTTATTTTATACCCAAAAAGTGTAAACACTTATTACTGCACGGGATCATGTGACGGTAAGGTACAATCACTTCAGTCACTATCCGCAATTTTTTCGCCATTACTGCTACTACTACCACTATCACCCAAACCAACATTACTACCAACAACAATACCACATTAACAACAACAACTACTACTACTACTACAAGTACTAGTATAATTACCATTACTGCTGTGAAATTTGTCAAAATTAAATTAAAATCCCAGAAGAAGTTTCATGCCAGAAACTTTGCCAGTTTAATGGCTACTACAGAAAACCTTGTCATAAAGCTTTTGTCAGTTCAAAGCAATATAGTACTGTGATGTTACCTTTGTTTATTAACGTAAAAATGGTTTTGAATATTATTACGACTCTATGATCTTAAACTAAGTAATAGAAAAGAGCGAAAACCAACAAGTTTTGTAAAATTCAACAAATAATGTATTACCCTAGAATACACGGGGAAATTGAAAAAGAACTTACGGTATTGCGAAGTAAATCCCAAATAATCCTAGCATTACTGACACAAGACCTAATGAATAAAGTTCTGAATAAACTTTAGTGGTATCCCAATAATTTCCAACGCTGAAGGTGTTAATGTGCCTGTAGTGGCAGGTAGTCTCTAATGTACTAATGTACCAATGGCCTGAATTGTAATGATGTGCCAATAGTCTTTTGTTGAATCACAATAATATAATCCAAGGTTTCCTTGTCTGAATTCACTATAATTTCAAGTTACTGTCAACTTTCCAAGAATATTATTGAGCACTTTGTGTTTCCAGAAAAGAATAATTTGACTTAAATAATTTCACACAAATCAAAATACTGAACACAAAAATGATTTATTTCTGCCCAGATGTTATCGCAGGAATAAAGATTTTTTTCCAGTAAATAAGATTATTTAAAAAAAACGATAAAACAAAAAAGAAGTACCCGGATGTGGGCCAAATGTTCAATTCTAGAACAATCTGAGTTATAACTGGAAGGTCTGTTGCTAAAATTATACTAAAGAGCATGATAAATAGAATGTCCTTTACTCAGATTAAGATAATGATCATAATATTTAAACTACACTCACAGAGAAATAATAAACTATGTATTAGCTGTTTACAGAATACAAAAATAAATTATTCTGGGGAGGTAGACAATGAACTTGATTGTGGACAAGGTCAGTTACAAAATAAAATTTTACATAACCCATAACATATAATGGATAAAAAAGACAACTAACAAACAATGCAAATGAAATATACAGAACAATATGCTTGTGTAATTTGACAAAAATCTGACCGAAATTTAGACATGCAGCACATATACGCCAGTAGGATCAAAAAGCTAGTATATTGTGTGGAACTAATGTTTCCCCTTTTCTTCTGCTTCACTTCAGGAGTCTTAGCGGCTCATTACAACCACACAAAAGCCGTGCAAGGTCTAAGATACAATTCACCGGCGTACACTGGGGTGGACCTGCAGCCGTGCTGTTCTCCAGTCGCCTGGCTCCGTCCTCAGAGTCTACTGTATCAGGACAACGAGGGAGCTGTCAGAAAGGCAGACGTGCCAGACCTTATTGTAGGCGCATGCGGTTGTACATAAAGCTGGAAAACTGGGAAGGAAATCATCAACAGCATTATTAATCAACTTGGTGAAATGGTATCCTCAATGAAATGTGTTCTCTTATTGCAGGTGCAAATTATAGCATACCTATCGTTTCGACGCTTACCGAAGATAATGCCATATCTTTGTAATCCTGGCCATCAGATGGGTGTTCGTACACCTAATGTGTGTGTGGGTGTGCCATTAACGTCGTTATCATCATTAACATTCCTTCTTTTTTGCTGTGGGGTTAAGCTATCCGAACCTTACACGGTTTGGTAAGTTCAAACGTTTTGACGAAACTCGGCGGTGGGAACGGGGTGGGGTTGGGGGTGGGGGACGGGACTTGTAACTCAGTAGCGAATTCTGTCCCGATTGTTACAACAAGTGCTTGAAAACTAAAGACTCCTAACAGTATCATTAATCTTTCTCGATCAGTTATTAACTACATAATTTTATCTTAAAAATGGGTTACACAAAACAATCAACTGCACTGCACTCAATCGGCACGTATTATTTAATTTTTAATGTTCGATTACATCTTATGTCAGAAAACTTAAAACTCTATGGTCAAACCAGTTGGAACTAGCCTGATTATATATTTTAAAGAATTTATCTTCTATTTATTTGCAGTTTGAACTACTTGATGTTTGATGAAATAAAAACTCAAAGTATTTTGAATAGTGCAATTTGCTCTTTTGCTTTATCAGATATATAAATTGGCCAAGAAAGGGGAGAGAGAGAAATAATCGAAGTTTTGAAGCTTAACCTTGAGGCATAAACAGTACCTCTTTAACGATAGTTCTGTAGGGGTGACTGCTCATGTCATGTGTATTTATATTATTATTATTATTATTATTATTATTATTATTATTATTATTATTAACAAGCCAAAGATCTAATAGTAGCAATATTACTGCTCGAGTCTGATTTGAGGTCGTTTCGCCAATATTTCCAAGGATGTCAAGACGCACATCGCTGTCAATGAAGGTTTTTATAAAACGCGCTACTATACTTTTCCTCTACTCAAACTAACAACCACACAGTCATGATACCAATTTTACATCTGTGTGTTTTTACTTACTTCACATGATTATGAATTATCAGTATTCAACTTCAAAGCCATAGATTTGTACTTTATTCCAAATAATATAAAACAGAACCCATACACCTAATACACAGAATTATTCCTTTCTCTAATTACCAAATACCGATAGGACAGACTATCCCAATAAATCTGTATACTAATGGAGAATTTATTAAACTGCTGCAATAAATTCACCTGAATACGATTCGCAATGACGTCTGGCAAATTACTCGGTTTGAGAAATATCATATCACCAATTTCCTATAATCAAACAAATGATCACTAAACAGTCACATCTATAAAGGGAGAGGTAAATACAAATAACACATACATTATGTTTGTTACATTATTTAGGTTTGTTGCATTATTATTATTATTATTATTATTATTGTTGTTTTTGTTAGCAGTAGTGGTAGTAGTAGTTACATGAATATCAGTATTATTGCACATCAATGCAAATTACACATATGTATGACAGATATGTATGGACCAATGGCTGTATGATATGTAATGATGAAAGAAATTTTGTAATGATAGTAATTCGGAGATTGCCAGTTACAATTTTCATTTTCTGTTTAATATGGTTTTTCAACATTTCATGATATCCTTAATGAAACTGTAGGAGCATCCGTTAGTGATCTATTGCAATTCACGATAATTTCTTTTTAAAATAATACTTTTATTTCGAAAACAGATTTGTACTCCACAGGAGCGGTTAGTAGCATATTTATTTCTTTAAAACCGGCGCTTTTCCTTCTTAAAAATGTTTCCTAAGACAAACAAGACTTCTTAAAGTATTGTAAAATTTTAATAAAACATCTAGGGAAAATGTCGAGTTTTAAAGAGTAGAATTTACATATGCTGCAATGTACATGATTTCTGTTTGCCTTGCTGGGTTGGTCAACCACAAGATTATGTAATGTACATGATTTCTGTTTACCTTGCTGGGTTGGTCAACTACCAGATTATGTAATTACATTATTTCTGTTTTTTTCCGCTGGGTTGGTCAACTACCAGATTATGTAATTACATGATTTCTGTTTACCCCCGTTGGGTTGGTCAACTACCAGATTATGTAATGTACATGATTTCTGTTTACCTTGCTGGGTTGGTCAAACCAACAGATTATGTAACGATGTGCACGTTGCTGACAATCGAATAAATTAGTGACCGCTCGGAATCTCTCTTGTGTTATATAGAAAAAAGGTTCAATTAGGAGGACTGTTAAATTCAGTTCAAGATATTGCTTCTGTATCACGTGGTATTCATTCTTTTACAATAGAATGCTTATATTAAAAAAGAATATATTTTAAGGTGTTTTATTATACAAAGAATTTCGCGGATATAATTTTAGATTCGAATTGCTGTATCGTGGTCATCCCTCATGTTTGCGTAATCAATAGAACTAACTATGGAAGAGAAAATCAATAATTTCATTACTTCAAAAAAGAAATCAACATTATATATAGGAATGTGAAAATACAAAGATATTTATTTTTGTACGATCTCGAGCTTCATGCAAACACCGGGTCCTGTGATATTGTAAGAATTCAGCAAACAAATTCATAAAACTAAAGTTAGTCAACCGTAAATATGTATTCGACCGTCGATTATTGAATCCAGAATAACAGAATACTTCCGAAGAGCAATATTTTCCCTGTCTCTGAGAACCATTTAAGGTGTCTGAAAAGTAGTCATACTAGTGCATTGAACATCAGTATTTGGCAGTAAACTGGTTAGTGGTGGTTGTATGATGGTGTTAATCTATACCCGTGATTTTAGCAAGGTGCATTTGAAAGTATGCGACGTAAATCATTAGGTGTTTTGACGGACGTCGCGAAAGTTTGTTCGCTATGCTCCTTTGAGGCACTACAGGGCATTTAGGTTTGTGTATAACAACATCTGCGAATTAAAATAGGAGATTACATATTCTATATTACAAAGATTCGATGCTATTTCAGATCCTTTGAAAAAAAAAATATGCTTCTTTGTAACCTTTACTCGAAAACGCGGGCGTTCCAGCCAGTCGCCGTTTGGGTACAAATAGAAGTATCGGAAAATTATACCTGCACTATTAGTAATAAAGACACGTAACCAACGGCGTGCTGATTGAGACAAATATGTGAGGGAATTCTAAACTCAGCATCGTTTTGTATATTAAATCAGCCGTGTAACAGGTAGCTGGAAAAATACCTTTGGTAACCTTGAAGTATAATCAAGGATGATCTTATAGATGCATATTATGGTCACGTGAGCCGACGTGTTGCGAGCATCCTATCAGACAGGGTGGGCTACAGTGTTTTGTTCCTGGAAAGATGGTTTGTTTCCATTGCCTCGGCACAATATAACCTTTATATGTTGCTGTGCCGTAAGACATCAAACCAAACTAAACAAAAAGAGTTTGTTGTAATCTATTCGGTTAGAAAATGAAAAGTATATTAGTTTCTCAATTTGAAAATTAATTATTTTGTTCTCGCTTTTCATTTTGCACATCAGATGAGGTTTGAAAGTATAGGATGTTGTGAACCGGAAGTTTGTGTATATATATATATATATAAGAAAATTAACGTTCTTGTTATTGTTTAAATGCCATTTCAATGCAAATGACCACGTGATCTCGGTGCACTTAGTAACAATTTAAATTTCATGCACTATTTCATTCAGTAGTGTGTTTTTCTATTTCTCTTTGATATAGACTTTTATGTATACACATGTATAAAGATTGAGCTGCATAAACAATGTAAATGCACCATATTGTCTGTAATTGATTTTGCTATATGCAATTATTATTATTATTATTATTATTATTATTATTAAACTGTAATGTTCACGAACTGTAGTCTGTATTTTATAAATATTATCTTTTGGTCGTGTTAATTTAACAGAGATATTTCTTATTACTAGATCCTTCACAATTTCAAATAAATTAACCCGCCAACCTATTTTCTCAAGAATAACACAAATGTATTAAACTATAGCAAGGCTCTCTCTCTCTCTCTCTCTCTCTCTCTCACACACACACACACACACACACACACACACACGAACAAACGAGTGCAAGAACATGCACAGAGAATAAAAACACAACTGCCATACAAATATCACTTAGCTATACGAATCCAAATTACGACCTCTGTACAGTCATACTGAAAGCCATATGTATCAGCTTACAAATCGTTCTTCCCAACGCGTTCAAATGGGCTAGATGGGGTGGCATGGGAATGTGCTAAGTAGGGTGGCATGTAGTCCGAGTTTCCTCTGACCCTTGCCACCCATTTCTGATATTTGGACATTTATGTTGGGGTGTAGGGTCAGAGTCCATTCCCTATCGAAAAGTTGGAATTCGCCGACACCATTTGGTGTTGGCATAGGGTAGCCGCTTACTAGCCGGCCTAGCAAACTTTAATGACTTCATCGAGATATACCTGCATGAAATCGATAGGAATATGATTTATTTTCTCAGAAATAGTGAATGTAGCATTCATTATATCTTTAATCCGCTGAGAGACGAGATGCAACTATAGCGTTGATGAAATTTGACCTGGAGCTCGCCATTTGCATTCCGAGTCACATGAATACACAAATCTCGCAACCTACATGCCAATGACATCAGAGGTCCAATATTCACGTGATATCAACAATAAACCATTTCGAAAGTTGTTGTACATAGAATTCGAAAATATTAATTAAAAGTCACGTAATACTTGTACATAACTATAATTCTCAACATATTTATTCTGAGAACAACGACTAGAAACATGTCGGTATCGCAGCAAGGTGGAGAAAACCAGATTCATCAAGTACTAAGCACGTGTCAGCGATGTATTTTGTTGGTATCACGTGACGACCGCGTTGACCTGTGCTCTCCGCTTGTTGAATC